>JNEU01000922.1:0-199197 GCA_000697475.1 Lichtheimia corymbifera B2541
GTGCCTGTATCTCTAAACTTTACAACTACCCCCCCCCCCCCACCCGCTCGCTTCGCTCCACCTCACCACCACCACTCACCACTCACCACATCACCCACACTACCCACTCACCCAGCTCACCCACATCACCCACATCACCCACATCACCCACATCACCCACATCACCCACATCACCCACTCACCCACTCACCCACTCACCCACTCACCCACATCACCCACTCACCCACTCACCCACTCACCCACTCACCCACATCACCCACTCACCCACTCACCCACTCACCCACTCACCCACTCACCCACATCACCCACACACCCACATCACCCACCCACCCAACTCACCCACCCACCCACACTCACACCCACCACACTCACACTCACACCCACCCACCACCCCCACCGCCCACCCATCCCTATCATTTTAGCCAGTTATAAAAGTGGTACATGTGAATATATATAACATTTGAACATTGGATGAGAGTTTGCTGTAGTGGATGGAATGCTCTGCATATATACAACGCGTGAAAAAAGAGCCCTGTAGTCATGTAACCATTTTCTCAACTTGCGCATTATACTTGAAGCTACCATTGCAAACAATTGGATCAAGCTTTACACCCTATTCATCTGCAACTACAAACATCAAACATCATCTTTTGTGCAACCTGTCAACCATGCATGTTTTGACACTCCACGTATATATAATTCGCCTCCTCGCATAAAGTGTCACCTCCTCACATTCAGGCATTCACCTTTGTCCCATAACGATTTATCTTCCCCATTGAGTAATTTGTTCGCTTTTCAATGCCATGCCCATGTTGTAACCCTTCTTGTGAATGATCGTTGATGGATCTTTAAGAGCTGAGCTAAAAGGGCATTGAATCACTGGTCGGTATTTGATCTGAAAGGAAAGCTGACTTTATTGCTCTTGATTTGTTTCAGTTAGCAAGCAGGTAACTGCAACCGATCCTGTATTCTTAATATCTACTACTGATGAAGTGTGGCGTCTTTATGAGAACAAAGTTGATCAGCGTGGCCGAGAGGACCTCTGACCAAGTTTCATGGTCGAGATGACCAATATCGGCGGGCGCGGTCCTTCCATCTTATCTATGTTTCCGTCCATACATTTGGACGCTGCCGTTCAAAATCTTCATAATGAAGCGTAGCATTTTTATGAGGACGAAATTGCTCGCCGTGATCGAAAGTGCCTTGCATGAAAGTTTCACGCTCGTGATAGCCAATCTCAGGCTCAGGGAGCGTCCAACCTACTTTTGCCCTACATTTGGGGCCGCCCGCATTCAAAACTTTTATAATGAAGCCTGCGATTTTTAAATGAATGGAATTGATCAGCATGTCCCAGAAAACCTTCTGACCAAGTTTCAAGTGCGAGATGGGGAATCCCAAGAAACTACATAGTAATCGACTTTTTCATAAATCCGGCGCTTTCCCAATTTCCCTCCGTCATAGTCAACCCCACATTATGCTCTACCTTTCGAAATTTTCAAATGAAGCATGGGTTCTTTATTAATACAAATTTGATCAGCATACCCGAAAGCATCTTCTGACCAAGTTTGGGGTCAAAGTGAGCAATGTCAAGTTCATGGATCAATTTACAGTGTGCATGGATTTATAGGGCAGTGCTTGACCAATTTAATTTCCACCTCTTCCACTCCATCTTCCTCCCATTCTCAACTGTTGTCCCATTCAACTACAACTACCACCTGCGAACGATTGCCTTGCTTCAACTCATCATGTCATTACTACAGTTGTCTTGATCCAATCGTCTTTTACTGAGTGGCAAGTCCATGGCGTGGACACTGCCTACTACAACACACGCGTCTCCTGACACTACACACTCTCTTGTACTCTCCTCCGTCACAACTAATCGTAACGGCGTTCATTCCAGCAGTTACCATGAGCGAGGTCTTCATTGACTCAAGCTACTTGCAGCAATCTGTATTGCAGCCCTCCTTCACGTGGACAGTAGTAGCCATTATATAGAAACAGCTTTATTTACGTGTAGCTACTTGCGTTAATACAAACGATTTCTCTGCATATGAATATGGATCTAAATACTGGTTTGGTGCATGGGATGGAAGGAATTGGATATATACAACTTGTGGCAAAAGAGTGTATTCATTGTCCACTTGATCATTATGCATGATGTGCATCTGAATATCGTATTCTACCATGGTAGATACTAGCACCCTCCTTTGTGCAACCTGTCAACCATGTACAACCATCATCATCCAGCTGGAAGTTTTGACAGAGATCTTCCTTCTTCCTGAGTTGCGTGGGTGCTGGATGCATTGTATTATAGAAAGACCTATGTATGATAGCTAAATCCAGGAGTGTAAAGGTGTATCCATTTGTGAATGCTGTGATAAAGATTTGAACAAGGGCTGTATTTCATTGTTTACAACTCACCTCCCTTTTTTTGTGATTGGATCTTTGTCAATATATAGCACGCGTTCCTCTTTGTGATTATTGATCCTAAGATGCCAGGTATCCGTAGTAATGTCGATTGACTGGAAATCGCATACCACAAAACGCAATGATTTGTACAACTGAATACAGGTATGATTATTACAGGCTTATAATGGAGATAATTGCCAGATAAGGTGGTATTTTCCTGGAAGCTTTATAGTATTAGTTGTTTTGGACAATCCTACGAAGTATAAGTATACTATTGTACAATATAAAAGAGCAAGAAGGAGGAGAAGGAGGAGGTAGAGGAGGAGGGAATCAAGGTCCAGCCCAAGATATATGAGAGTGTGTAGTAAGAGATAAGAGAAAAAAAAAGATACAATGTAAAAAAGAGACGGATGCGAGTGATGTGTACATGATAAGGTTGGGTGGGTGGGGGATGTATGCGATGTAAAAGTGTTATCTGTGTTGAGATGAGGAATATGGTGAATCTGTGTTTGTGTATCGTCAGGGCGCGGAGGAATCAACCCAGTCTCATGATCCATTTACGATAGCATCGGTTTGTTCTTCCCAAGACTGCTCGACCATGGCATCCACTTGTTTGAGCCAATCTTCATCCACATACCAATATCCTCGAACCTCAAGTTCCTTTTTCTTTTCACCAGCCACCTAATCAATCAATAAAACAATGAGCCACTCTGCCTTGTATATAGGCCACCCCATATATGTATACCACTTACCCGATAATTAGCATGGAGAATATAAGGATCAACACCCCGAGAGTTGGATAGATCGTGATCAAAATAAGCATAGCCATTAGGAAAGTACATGACGTCGAGCAAAACCACACTTGTCGTTCGTAGATCCAGGATCATGGGATCCAGGGCACGGTTCATAGCTCCTTGTTGTGTCAATCCTTGATTAGAATCCTGCAAGCGAATCGTCTCTGCAAGCATGCGTTTCATATCTTCGTAAGGTCGCATCATGAAAAAGCCCGAGTTGATTTGTCGTTCATCAAGACCTTCTTGTTGGAATACCACATGTGTCTCCTTCCGAATGTCAAGCAGTGTCTTTATGTACTCCCGCATACGAGGTCGTAGCCATACAATGTCGATATCAGAGAAAAAGACGGTGATGTCAAGATACAATAAACGTTGGACGACGAGCGTTTTGGCATGGGTGATTGCTTTGTACTGGGGTGAAAAGTAGTCTTCGAAATTGGATGCGACTTCTTGATGGAACCATTCATCAGGAATGGTGGCTGCGTGATCTTCATAACCGGCATTGACCAAGTGAGTATACAGCTTGTCGTCCAAGCAAAAGATAAGATATCGAGTCTCATTGGTGCGTTTCAAGGATTCAATCCAGTTGTACATGTAATCTCGCATACCATAGTTGGCAGTAGCAATAACAAGGACTCGTCCATCCACCAGGTTCGCATTAATCTTATCCATTAGAGCAGCAGGTGGCTCTGGTAACGATTCAGGCACTTGTATAGTTGGCATGCCCTGTTCTTCTTGTGTTGTATTGGACGAGTCAACGATTTCGGGGATCTCGGGTAATGGCTCGCTTGAATCGTATGTATAGCACGTGCAATCCCAAGTAGTGTTGCTTTGCCCGGTAGCATTGAATGCCTGTTGCTGATCTTGGAGGTAATCGGCAGGGACGGTATGAGATGATGCTGGTAACCATGTTGGTTGTGAAACACTTGTCAAAGTGAAGAGAATCAATGTGCTGGCAACAACGATCGTGACCACAGGCACAAGGACCCGTTGGTGAAGTCGGTCGAGTGGTGGCATAGGAAGAGGGGGAAAAAGAAAGAACAGGGGATTTTCGATGTGTTTGTGCTCGGGAAAGAAAGGAGTCGAGTCGAGAAAATAAAAAGAAAAGAAAGTTATCAGCCAGTGTCGGCAAATCGCTAATGTGTGTAAGGTTTGTTGTGCCTGTTGCAACTTGCTCTCGCGTGTCTTGTTTCTGTTTCTCTCATTCTCAATCTCACTTTGATCATATTACGTCGCTGGCTTAGTCTCCGCCAACACCTTTACGAGTTTAGTTCGCTTGATACAAAATGAAGCTGTGTACGTGTGTGTCATGGCACTCGAAGAATTTTGGGGGGAGGATGATGATGATGATGATGATGATGATAGAGAACAATCAACCATTGCATTGCTTACAATAAATGCCTTGATCCAATTACCATGTCCGTGCACTTTATATCCAGTCTCGTTCCACGATCAATAAATTCATAATTGACTTTTTACAATAACGTTATGGAAGATCATTTTGTATTGATATTTACCGGGATTCATTGACGTAGCACCAGCACCCCCAGGTTTTTGAATTTGTAAATTGCTGATATATAGACTCAGTCGTTTTCTCTCTTTATTTCACTCTTTCTACATCCAAAGAGAAAAATGTGCTCCCCATGTCATCATATTCTCCTCATTTACTCCTTGTTTTTGAATCATTCATTCAGCTGATAACCGTTTTGATGTCTCTTTTAACGTATCGGCAATTGTCACACTGGCCATTTTTCCGCTCATCCGTTCACACTATCTAGAACCACAAATAGAATGGTGCTATATGCATCAGCCTCGCAGGTGATTGGCCGATTTGAAAGAGCTCAGCGTGGCGTAGATCACTTTTTTTGCCCCGCAAGACCATCAAAAACAAATGACACCTACTTTCTCCGTTATTTGGCTAAGCGTAAAAAAGCCATTATATTCTGGATAGATGTATAATGAAACAAGGTAGCAGGATGTATATACTCACCCACCATCCAAATCGGGTAAAGTTCAGGGCGGATGTATGTTGGCACAGACGCTGCTCATATGATCTCACTATTGGAAAATGGACCATTGTCAATAACGCATATCTCCGCATGGTATATCTTGCTTAGTTAATACAATGGCTTGCTTCCTATTGAAGAGTTAGAGAGACCAACAATGCATTGTTGTGGCAATTTATCGAAACGGACGTTTACTACTATATCAAGCGAGGGTCACATGACCCGAGGGGACACCTTACATAATTAGGCATCCACGCCCCCTTTTGTTTTTCTGCCACACAGCGCCAATTTGGATAGCCGCTATATATATATATTTGGTATACATGGTTACTTCATGCTATAGCAAGCACCTCGCTGTATTATTGGTCCTGCAACACAAAGATTCGGTCGCTGGTGATTCGAGTTTGCATTAAGAGGGATTGGTTTTTGTTATATGAGCTTGGATTATCAACAACAATACCAACGTCCATTTGCACCTTATAAGAAAAACCCACCCATGTTGATTGCCACGACAGACCAATGGTCGATTAAGCATTGAAATGGACTTGAATAATAGCGCTGTATCCGCTGTTTGTAGTTATAAGCAAAACAGTGATATTCATGCAGGGATAAAGAAGGAAAGCGAGGATGATGGTATTGGAAATGATGATAACTATGATCAATTGGCTTTTGTTGTCAGTAGGCGTAGATGGCACAGGCAGCTGATGGATGAGGAGGTGTTGTAGCAATTGTTGATCGTTGTTGGCAGAAACGACAAGCTACATTATTTGGTCTATAGTGATGGCTCAAGTGTATGGAGTCGCTCAAAGCATTCATTTACGTTACATTTAATCGCGTGCTCGATTGCATGTTTCCTTTTGCTGGTGCCCCCATCACCTTTATTATATATCTCTTCTGCCATGTATAATGCATTAGTTGGCCACATCCAATCATAACACCATACCCTAGATGGTTTCTTCCTTTCAACCTATCTCCTTATAACCCGCCCAAAGTAGACTTTGAAAAGTGTCAGAATGGAGAAAACAGCAAAGCCATAAAAAGGAGGGGTTGGTTGTGGTGAGCTTGTCAATGGATAAAAAAAAAGTGAATGGGGAGAGAGTCAACCTCAGAAGGGATGACTTAGGAGTTTTTACCCTTTTATGATTGGGAGAGGCGGTGTATATATGTATGTGCTTGCAAGTTGTTCATATGCCCTGATTTCTTGGATCGCATGATATTAGCCTGTACAATGTGCTGTGCGATGCACCTGATGATAGAATGTTGGCAAACCTTGACATAAGCTCCCCTTCACATGCATTTTTTCCCTTCAACTTCTTCTTCCACACTTTATTATCACTTAACTTCATCATTATTTACTGCTTTTTTCTTTAACAACAACGATGAGTGTAGTAATGCGATCGGAACAATGCGATCGTTTGCTTAATACACTACACCGAATGCATAACATACCATCCGATCACACCAAAGCACTGATAACTAGCAAGGTAAACAATTTTGATTGAGAAGAAAAGAAGAATACTCAAAGTATGACAGGTTTGGAAAGACTTTGCAAGTGCTTTATCGACGATTTTGACACTTGTGCCGCATGCGATCAACAATGCATCACCATCTTCGTACAACAACAGCAGTCATCATCACAAGGATGATACATTACTTTCAGCTCTTGGTAATGCATCATCCGTGTTATCGCTTGCAACGAATGCTCTCGTATCAGCAGATAAGCAGCAACATCAGGATACCCCTTCATCTCCTTCTACAAGCAAGCTCCGCCGACGTATCACCTCCACGGTTAGAAGCAGGGCAGCACTTTCACGTACAGTCACTCGAAAGACAGCCACCACCACCACCACTGCTGCACATTCTTCTCCTTTTCCTCCTTTTTCTTCACAGCAACAAACATCCACTCCCGCCTTGTATACTCTAGATGCCGACATTGAGCGTGTACAACGTATATCCTATGATGTTCTCCTTCTTCTCCAGCAACTTGTCATGCAACTTGATTGCATGGATGAATACAACAATACCGACGTTAGTGTAAGTGGTATAAAATAAATGGTGACCACGTTTATGATAAGGGGGCCCACTCACATGATACTTTTGTATAGGCGATCCATGCATCGATAATTACACGTGTCGAGCAACTCGTGGACGCATTGCTTGGAATGTCATCATCACCACCACCACCGCCAACTACACCCCTTACTCCAAGGGTGAAAACACTTTACAATTCAGCATCCTCACCTAACTTTAGAAAAAGTAATAATGATCGAGTCATGGTTACCAAAGGTAAAAGGGTCTCGATTACTCAAAGTAGAAAAGGAGAAGATGCATGTACTAAAGCAAGTCTTCTTTTAGCTGCCCAATACAATCCAAATCGACATTCCATGTCACATGAGTCCTATACATGGTATGTGTGACACAATCATGCAAGCCCAAAAGCAGCCGAAGCACTTATTTACTCTTTGTAGCACAACAAAGCACTCATCCCAGCAACAACAGAAACGGTCCACAGGCACAGGTCAGTTGACACGGCTGTCTATTTCATCAACCACAAAGTAAGCTGACATAACCCGATAGTGGGTTTTCGATTCATGCGTAGCATTTCTTCGTCGTTTCGAAGCAGCCATGCCAATGACTCTTCACAAGATTTGAAACAACATTATCGATCACCATCACCACCACCGCCCATTCCACCCCGTTCTAGCATATCATCGCTTTCTTTTTCAGAGCCCACGACCACATCAAGTGACTGTGATAGTGTTCCTCGATTGATTTACAGTGTTGGAAGCGCGTCCTTTGATGAAAATGATTCAATCTCCACATGGTCGACCAGTAAAAGTGCAACGCCTTCCAAACAGCAACGATCATCATCCACAAAAACCAGTGCTATGCGTGCCATTCGCATGCTTTTTGGATCAGCTATCATTCGCCCCGTGACCATTATTACAAAACAAGATCAAAAGATACGAGAAGCACAACAACAGCAGCAGCAGCCAATAACATCCTCTCGCCAGCATTATAACAACCACCACAAGAGGTGGTCACAAATCAGTAGCAGTGATACCGCCACCACCACCACGAGTGCCAGATCGGAATGTTTTGTTGATGGTGATGGCGATGATGATGACACGAATCAATGCCACCTTATCAACAGTCGACGATTATCAGGGAGTGGCATACCTCTTCTTTTCATCCCAACCACATCCCTTGGATTGAATACGAGCAAATTCTGGGAAGAGGTCCATTCCAAAAATGAGCAGCAGGATGAAGTCTTTTTATCAAGTACCTATGGGCCCATATCACCCCTTCATGTGGATACTACTACTACTCCTCAAGGTATAGAAGAAGATAAAACTGAAGCCACCTCAGCTCGATCAAAAGATGAATTATCCACTACATCCTCCTCCTATTTCTCTGCCCGCTCCTCATATTCATCAGACTCAAGTCTTCGATGTTTATCATCCCAAGGTGTCTCAGATTCAAAGCAACATGGGATCGATGATGCTGCTGATATGGTACAAGAAGAAGATGATGATGACGGATATCGTCATGCATCAATTTATGATTCTAATAACAGTAACAACAACAATGAAAAGTCTACGACTACCACAACTACGACTACCACCACCACAGGTCCTCATCCATTGCGATCCACCTTATTGTCAAAAGCCATGCTACTTGCTGATAACAACAATACGGCACAACAGCAACCTGCACCCAATTATCATTCAGTGGGCACCATTGGGATCGGCAACTTGTCCTCGGTCTTGTCAAAGCAATGGATGTTGCACAGCATGCGAGCCATCAGGCCAAGCAGTAGTAGTAATAACCATCATCGAGCACCCATTCCAGCCATGTTGCAGCAATCATCCACCGAAAAGCCCATGGTAAAAACGTAACTGCCCATAATTTCATGCAGTATACTAATAATAGATTCTCATGATTAGACACAACGATCGTCGGTTGAGAATATCTCGGATGATTACACTTACATTAAAGAGAAGAATGGCCATGTGACAATGATACTTGAAACAAGATCACGATGCAAATGCATGGTTGTAGCAGGAACATGTAACAAATTGACCGAAAAACTGGCTGATGATGGTATACAAGGTAAACAGAGTGGGATCCCTATGGGCACTATGTAATAATCACTAATGTTAATGATAATACTATTAGACTTTGACTACATTGATACATACCTTCAAAGCCATGCGTCGTTTATATCATCTGTGGACTTGATGGATCAATTGGCCAAGCGTTTCAATAGCACTGTTCAGTCATGTATTCAGATCAAGTAAGCACATTGGGAATAGCAATCAACGTGAAACGACGATGGCTTACCCATTTATCAGGTTACTGAATGTGATGGAGCGATGGGTGAAGTTCCAATACGACGATTTCAGGAATGACCGTTTGTTGTTGAGGAAGCTGTATGCGTTTTTGACAAGCAGTGAAGAAAAACGACCTGAATTGCAAAAAGAGTTGTCGGGTATTCGTGACGCATTGTCAATGCAGATTGCACGGGATCAAGGCAGGTCTCCTCTTTTGTATCACCGAAGATCACTTGACAGCTCCGCCATGTCTACACCTCTTTTGATGCCATCACGTAACATGTCTTCAACAACACTCGGTGCTGGCATTGTTGCTTTATCATCAACGCTTTCTGTGTTATCATGCCTTGAAGCCAAACAAGTGGCACAGTACTTAACATTGGCTGACTTTCACATCTTCAAATCCATCAATGCATACGAATATATGAGAGGCCATTGGCGTACCATGAGACGTGGAGAACCGCTCTCACCTACAGACAGCTACACTCGCATTCTTACTATCAGGGCAAACATGGCAAGTACAGAAATATGAATAAGCTTATTGTGCGTATAAACTAACCGGTGCATTGTAGTTGCATCACTGGATATTGCATGAAGTGTGTTCTCCAAAAATGCCAAAGCAGCAACGTGCCATTCTTCGAAAACTGATTCAAGTAGCAAAGGTAGTAAATTCAAACGTACTTGAACGTGTTGGTATTCATCCGCTTATAATAGTTATGCATCGAATGGAACAATTTCCATACTGCCATGAACATTATCCTTGCTTTACAAAGCCAAACAATCCAAAGATTACATAGCACGTGGGCTATGCTTTCAAGTCGTGATATCACAGCATTCCAAACATTGCAGCAATATGTGGATGTATCCAATAATATGGGCCGCTATCGACAAGCTCTTGCAGATGCCCAAGCCCCAGCTGTACCGTTTTTCCCACTCGTGCTCAAGGACCTGGTATTCCACATGGATGGTAATTCTACCATCCTTGATCGCCAGGAAGGTCATGCCGAAATGGAACCGCTTATCAATTTTGGGAAATTCCGTGCTGTTACACGCATGATCGCCACGTTGACACAATTGACAAGTCAAGATTACTGGTTTGCAGCAGATTTGGATCACTGCCCTTTTTTACCAAATGCCCCCATTACTAGACCACCTCAATGTCATCCAACAAGTACGCATGTGCCACCCTTGGACCGTGTCGCTGAACTGGTTGAAATCAAATTACGAGCAGTGGAATCATGCTACGATGACCCTCGATGTAGCATCGTATCAACAACAACAGCTTCATCCTCCCTATCCACCATGCGCGATTAATTACATATCTTTTTTGTATTAATGTACAATTTCCCTTTTTTAATCTTTGTAAAAAATGTATAAACATTCTACTACTAGCCATTATTTGCATCACCTATTACTATGATTCATCCTTGATACGCTCAAATTCCACCATCAATTCGCAGTGATCGGTATGTGGGAAGAGATCAATGGATACTGCACGTGTTGGTCGAAAGGGCAGCCCCTTAAACCGGTTTGATGTTGGACGACATAGGCTGCGAAAAAGTGGGTGATTTATTAGCATCGAGGTTGCTTCCTTTGACCGTGTATCCCTTACCTTATAAAGTTTTGCATTGCTTGATTTGCGTCGCAGCTAATGAATATAACCTTGCGGATCTCTGATGATTCTCGTACTGCTCGTATCACTGTGCTATGTACGCCACTCCTATTTCTCCTCATCAGTGTCCAGATCTAAACGTGCGCATGCTCATGGTTCCTACCTTGGTGGATCTAAGACGGCAACCACTTCTTCATTCTTTTCATTGGCCACCACATCAATTCTCTCCTCAACCTTGCTGGCGTGATACTGCACGTTCGTCACATCTAGTATACATCCATGTCAGCTATAATGTATGATGATGATCATTCTTTATCCTTACGATTCATTTCTGCATTCACTTGGGCATCCACAATGGCATCGGATATCATCTCAATACCAATCACGCGATCCACTGTCCTTGCCATGGTGATACCAATGGTGCCTGTACCGCAGCATAGATCCAACAGTGTTGTCTTTTTGCTCTTGCTGATATTACACCATTCGGCACATTTTGTGTACAGCAATTCGGTCGCTGGAGTGTTGACTTGGAAAAAGGCACTGCTTGAAAGACGGAATCGACAGCCGAGTAATTCTTCGTACACATAGCCATCTCCCAAAAGGATCTCAGTGGTGCCCTTGTCCGTGATACCATTCGATTCACCATTCCATGTTTGCAGCAGCAACGTGGTCACATTGATTTGCTCGTCTCCCTTTCGATCCTTGTAACTGCTCCAATACTCGGTCAGCCTTTTCTTCTCTCGGGCTACTTGTTCCTCGGTCATGTCGGACGTTTTCATTTGCACAAGAATCAAAACTAGGATACATGGAATGAGTGATATGCGACATAGAGAGGATCATATAACATACTGTCGCCTGTTCTCTGAGCTTTCACCATCAACGATCTCCAGACGCCCTTTTTTTCTGCACGATCATATACATTGTACTCGGATGATTTGACATAGTGCTAGAACCAACGAGGTAAGGGTCAACTTTTTGTGTTCTCACAAACACCCGTAAGGATATCTTTTTACCTCCATCGCTTTGGCAATGCGTTTGGATATGTCAGGTACATGTAAACAATCTTCAGGGCTGTGAACGGATGTGATGCCATGACGATAAAGTCCCAAAAGAAAACCCACAGTTGTCTCGCCGTCAGGATTCTTGCCAATGGTGAACTCGCACTTTGTCCGATAACCGCGCGTGATAGGGGATGCAATGGGATCCAGTATCTCTATAGGCAATCCTTCCCTTTTATAATACCATATTAACCACCATCCTACTTGTTATATATATATCCACAACACAAGTTTACTTACTGGAAAGCCCATGCAAGTTGTGCTCGGCTGGTATCATTTAGATCGGGAAGTCGGCTTATTTGACGTTTAAGCTTGGCGAGATGGCGAATACCCGACTGATGCTTTTTGGCCAGTTGTTCCTCATAAGGTATCCTTAAAAAGAAGCATCGGGATCAGTGATAGATCCATCACACAGGGCGTGGACGTTACCTGTGGAGTGGTGTGACTTGATCAGCGAGACGTTCTGCAGGTGATCGAGTGTCATTGTCCGCTGTCGTTGATGATGATGATGCAGCATTCTCCTTGGTTGTCTTTGCTTGGAAACGTGCACGATAGACTTCTTTGTTGATGGTCGAGTATTCCGTTGTCAAGGCTCTCTTTTTAAATTCAACACCTTCCAATTTCTGCATGGCTTCTTTGGCAGGACCTTCAGCCTTATTCACACATATATTCATGATAAGAACCTTATACACTACTTTTTGACAATAGCAGCAACTCACCTCAAATGTCAAATAGGCATATCTCCAGTTGGGTGCTTTCTTGTATCGCTCGATGCCTTGGTTACGAAAAAACTTTTTGATTGCTGCCGATTCGTGGGAGGGAAGATTGAGCACTTTGACTCGGTGCAATGTCGTTCCAGGTGCTGCTGCTGATGTTTCCTCAGTCGTTACAGCCGCCATGTGTCGAAGAGCCGTTGCTTTTAAAAGTATAAGCGATTGTAGTTGGGAAGAATGAGAGTAAAACTCACTTGCGATAGACCGTATTCGGCTCAACATTGACATGAAGGGAAGAAATCTCACATGACTGACAGGTCGGCATTCTTTATACGCTCAAAATGGAAATCTTCTACACAGGTACGAGAAACGCATATATTACATACAGTGATGCTAATTTCTCCTGCATCGAATAGGTTTGTCTCATTGAAGAAAATGGTGGCGATGACAAAGAGATCTTGCAGTTACTGGGAATAATCAAACATCACAATGACGACGCCCACAACAAAGAAATTAGGATAGCCTATTCATAGAGCAGCCTCTTAATCCACATAAACATGGTCATTTAGCATTATAAGCAATCAAAGAGAGATATGTGCGATATAAACTGATGGCGGGCATGTGATCATTAAGGATGATAAGAGAATCAACAAGCAAGCATTATTACAATGTCAAATGTACAATTTCATTTTTCTTTTTGCAGTATTGGAATACAAACGAGCAATAATGTGGTATTTGAAGAAGGGGAGGAGATTGTCAACAAGGATTATGATATAAAATTACAGTTGAGTACGCAAGATCTTGACCACCTTGACTTGAGTGTATTCTTGAAGAGCATACTTGCCCAATTCCTTGCCGAAACCAGATTGCTTGTAACCACCGAAGGGAGTGCTTTGATCAAAGACATCAAAGCAGTTGACCCAGACAGTACCAGCCTTGAGCTCATTGGACACCTTGATAGCTGTATCGAGATTCTGGGTGTAAACACCACCAGCAAGGCCGTAATCAGAGTCGTTGGCAATTTCAAGAGCCTCGTCAACGGTCTTGAACTTGATAATCACAACAACTGGGCCGAAGATTTCTTCTTGACATATGATCATGTCGTTCTTGCAGTCGGTAAAGATGGTTGGTTGGATATAGTAGCCCTTATCACCATGACGCTTTCCACCATAATAAAGAGTAGCACCTTCCTTTTGACCAATCTCAATGTAGTTCATGATCTTATCAAACTGGGCCTTGTTGATTTGGGGACCTTGGAAGGTATTCTCTGCAAAGGGATCGCCAACCTTGATATCCTTGGTGTGCTTCAAGAACAATTCAAGGAACTTGTCATGCACCTTTTCATCCACAAGGATACGGGAACCAGCATTGCAGCTCTGGCCATGGTTGTTGAAGATACCACCGTGAGCTTGGATAGCAGCGTTCTCAAGATCAGCATCAGCGCACACGATTTGAGCAGATTTGCCACCGAGTTCGAGTTGCAATTTCTTGAGGTTGCTGTGCGACGAGGATTCCATAATCTTGCGGCCAGTCAAAGTAGATCCAGTGAAGGCCATCTTACCAACAAGCTTGTGATTGGCCAAAGCAGCACCAGCTGTATGACCATAGCCAGTAATGATATTGACGACACCCTATTAAACCTTGATCATCAGTATCCTGCCCTGATAGATTGCCTTTGCTTTTATCACTTACAGCAGGGAAGCCAGCTTCCTTGACGAGGTCAGCAAACTTGTATGCAGAAAGAGGGGTGATCTCGGATGTCTTCATAACAACTAGAATAGATCCCACGTCAATCATTCGTCATCCTACACACCTACACACAAATCCCTACTTACTGCAGTTGCCAGCAGCAAGAGCAGGAGCGAATTTCCATGCACCCATCATGATAGGATAGTTCTATAAAAGCCCTTGTTTAGTCTTTTGATGATGATCCACGTACAACTTCCTTCTCCTTACCCAGGGAATAACAGCACCAACGACACCAAGAGGTTCATGACGAGTATAGCACCACTTGTCAAAGGTAGTATCGATGGTCTTGCCGTGGATCTTGTCAGCCCAACCAGCAAAGTAGCGATAGCAAGCAATCGAATCGGTGATATCACAATCACGTGCAACAGTGAATGCTTTACCATTATCAAGAGCATCCAATGCAGCAAGCTCGTCCTTGTCACGTTCCATCAAGTCGGCAAGCTTGTTGATCAAGAGAGCACGCTCAGCAGGAGCCACCTTGCGCCAGGTCTCGTTAAAGCACTTGTCGGCAGATTTCACAGCAGCATCGACGTCTTGCTCATCAGCTGAATGGACCGCACAAATGACTTCCTCGGTGGCAGGATTGATGGTTTCAATGAGGGGACCATGACCGGGGACAAACTCGTTGTTAATAAAGAGATAGGTGTGGACTACAAAGGACGATCGGTGTTAAATAAAATGGATGCTTTTACTTTTTATGTTGCCTCTCCTCTATTTACCTTTGAGTTCCTTGCCAGTGGTGAGACGAATGGTCTGGATATCTTGAGAAGCCATTTTAAAAGAAAATATGGGTAGTAAAAGAAGAAAGAAGAAGAGGACATCTTCACATAAACCTTGTTTCTTTATATGGTGCATGAATCCGACACCGAAGAATGGGTGGGAATTAGAGAGGTTGTTACAAATGGGCCAGTTACACAGAGCTTTTTTCACTCGATACCTTCACATACCATGCACACTTTACCTTTTGTAAATGGATGGGTGGGGTAAACGTATATGCTGAATGGGATGGGACACACACACACACACACACATCGATCACATGTTATTCGTCGACTCATTGACACGTATACGTATACAAGTTTAGACTGCGCGAATACACGACTTTGGATCTCGCATCTGGTGTCGTGCTCAAGCAGAGATATGACATGCTGAGGTTATCCAATCGCCGACAATAATGCTGACATTGCCGAGATCTTCTTGTTCTACCCCCAACCGCTTATCTTGCTTCTATAATGAAAGCATCATACAGGCGCTATTTTGATTTATAGCATTATACACTAGCGCGCTTTTCATTGTTCCACACAACCCATTCACCGCTTACAAGATCATCATCACTTGAGATTGTAACACACGTTTGCATAATATTGTGCCATCCTTTCAGCCATCCAATGACCCGTTTCTCACACCAACCACTGCACTTTGCTGTCATCATACATGCAGATTTGATTATCCATTTCTTCGTTTTCTTTTTAATCAAGGTGTCTGAAGTCGGGCGACGTGACCTCCATGCCCATTTTTTGCTTTAAAGTTTATCATATTGTTGCATCCCTTGGGAGTCATGTCAGTAAACCTGGATACCTGGATCGGGACAGGATGAATGGGTGTATCAGCGAAGGTGTTAAGGTAATACATACCGGATCGCTCTTGAATGATGAAATGTGCTCATCCTTTACATATATGAATAATATAGGAGCGATATAAAAGTTGATGCCTCGACCAGCAATACCCATTGATTTTAAATTACCAACCTAAATCTTCGCCTGACGGACTAACAAAAGCGTTCGTTTCTGAACGCAATAGCGCCCTGTCATGCTCAGAAATCAAAGTTGATTCCAATCTAAGCTCCAAGGACGGATTAAAGTCATCAAAAAGATAATACATTTACTGCACTGCAGCCGCTAGTAAGTGGTGTTTTGGAATTGACAGGGTTTTCCATGCAGAAGCTGCAGTGTGCGCGGTTGGAGGGCGTTTAGTTGATTTATGCATGTACAAATATTTTTTGATAGGCAGCACCCTGCGACTGGCTGTGGAATGATCGCCGGTTCAGTTGTTTTTTTTTTCTTTTTGCTGTTCTCACAAATCACCCCTTGCAGCATTGATTGTGGAGATGATCCGTATCCATAAAAAACAACAAAGAATGTCGTTGTTAGAGGCAATTACAAGTGTCTTTGTGTCTTCGCATGTGCACTTAATATATTTGATTGTAAAATGTCTGTGCATAAAGTGGCCCTAACAAAGGTCATTGTTCTCTTTTCCGCAATTATCCCTCGCTGAACACGAAATCACCAGTACCGTCATTGTGCTTAGGGGTATTGGATCAATATTTGACTAATGCACACAAACACCGTCATTAAAGAGCGCTTCAGCACACGCAGCTACAACGTTGGCTTTTGTTTTCTCCTATTCATCCCAGCCCCTGCTGCTGCTTCTGCTGCTCATTCATCATCCTCTCCCCTGGTAAGCTTACCCCTGACCCTGCTACTACAAGGAGTGGTGCACACACGCGCACACTCACGCACGCTCTTTTAACGTGCTCATGTTTCTCGATCGTATAGCATCAGCAACTACCAAAATGTCACTTGTCACCAACGCTTGCAGCTTGCGAGTAGTACAAGACTAAATAAATCGTCATAAACTACCCTCTCTGCTGCCAACTTGATGTCAAAACAAGCTTTACCTGTCATCGCTGCTTTTTACTACTCTCGCTCTCCTAAACGTAATATGCTTTTATCCCCTTGTCCTTTTCTGACACGTCCAAAGGTGGATCGACTTTTTACTATCTATGAACGTATATCGAGATTTCAATATTGTCGTGATCCAAAACCAAATAAAGAGGATCTTCCTCATCAGCAAATTATCATGCGGTGTGGGTAAAAAGTCAACCATCACACGCATGCATATTGATACACAGACCCAGTACAGTGCACATTAAAGAGTTGTAATCACAATCATCTTTACAACTTAAGGATTGGAGTCTTTGTATCATCTTATCAGACCACATTATCATGTGTACAACCGAGCCTGCATGGTGTAACATGGACATGGTGTAATGCAAAAAGTGATACGCGAAAAAGAAGAGAGAGAGAGAGCGTAACCGATCATGGATGAGTGATGGATGCGTACATGTCAATGTGGTGTACACCTTGCAAAGAATCCCTAGATGTAGCATTATGTTCGGGCTCTCACACAAAAAATAGTTTCTGCTGCTGCTGGCTTGGATGGCGATGGCCCCTACTCTCTCTCACACACATACACATTTACTCTTTGCTTCTCCTACTAACATCCCCTCTTTGCAAAAACCGGATGTATAAAATGAGCATCATCTTTGGGCCAATCTTACCCCGTTCCTTTCTTTTTACTCTGCTCTCTCTCTCTCTCTCTCGCTTGATTTCTTCTTTTCTTCCCCCGCATCTTCCCCCTCTCCTTTTTTCACACACCACACATACATATCACATATATCACGCGCACGCACTTTAGCACTCTCCCTTCATCCCTTTTGTCTTTTTTTTTTTTTCACACACAATTCATAATGGCATCTACTGTAAAATCATCCAGTCAAAAGTTTTGGCATTTGAAAAAGATTGCTCGTAAATCATCCAATCCAGCAACAGCTCATCCACCACCACCACGCTCTACTACCCAGCAGCAACAACAACAGCATCGTCATCGTTCACTACCTAATGATAATACCTCACGACGTTCATCCAGCCCTGTTGGTAAGCATCGTTGTGTTTATAAAACCCCCCTCATGACCAGTAATGGATAACCCACACGCTTTCAGAAGTATTAGATTCCAAGGCAAAAAACAAGCAGCCTGCAGGGAGGTATGTATGTGTTTCTATTATTCCTCATCACCATGGTATTAGGTATACTCAACAATACGATTACTCAGTTCGCTGTTGTCAAATCGGCGGTTGTCATCGGTCAGTGTACCACCTGACGATGTTGGAGAAGATAATAATGAAAGAAGCAATAATACCGAAAAGCAGCAGCAGCATGTAGCGACGACAACAACAACAACAGCAACCTTAACCAAAACGACGACTCAGCCATCTGTTGCTGGATCGGGCAATGTTGCTCAAAATCTGCAGCCGATGAATAACAACGCAGCAAAACCACGCAGGGGTCGCATGTCTGAAGATAGCGGCACCAGCACAGCAGCAGCTAGCACCACCACAACCCGCCGTTCACCACCCACAGCATCACGACCTGCCAGACCCCGATCCATGGTAGTACGTCCTGCCATGTCACTTGACAATTTACAATCCAACATGGATGATTTACAACAGCCACGCGTGGCATCATTGCCCACAAGTCCTCGTTCATCTGCCTTACGTACATCCAAATTACCAGCCTCGCCACCATTACCAGCCTCTTTTAAACAGCAACAACAACAACAGCCTGCACCAAAGTCATCACAGAATGATATTGATGAGCATCGGAATGATGACTATGAAGCAAAAATTCAGTATTGGATGATGCAAGTGGAAAAAGAAAGAGCTGTTGTCAGTGCCCTACAACGACAAAAAGAAGGTAACTTTGGAGTGGGGGATGATGGATGATAGTTCATGGCTAAATCTTTATCCCACATAAATAGCTTGTAACAAGGATATTGAATTCTTAAGCCAGACGGTGGATGAGATTACCCATGAAAAGGACATGTGGAAAGAAAAGTTTGAATCTGAAAGGGTAAGCTTGTACAGCATTAGAGAATATGGGTGATATAAACAATGCATGTAGATCAACAATGAGCGATTACAAGACGATTTATCATCCACGACGGACCAATTGAATGAAGCACGAGAACAAGTACAGTGAGTCAATGAACCCATTAATAGGTGTCATTATTCACCTAGGGGTCATGTAGACAATTATTTGATGATAATCAACAGCTCCAAAGCACCATGGAAGAACAACGCCAACAATTTGATGAGCAGCTACTACGACAAAAGGAAGAAATGGCATCATCAACAACGCATCATCGTAGCCACGATAGCAATAGCACGTTGCAACAGCAATTACGACATAGCCAAGATCAAGTGCGTATGTTGAAGGCTACCATGGAACAATTTTTGCGAATGGGTATCTTTAGTGAAGATGTCTCCGTGTACAAAGATATTGCGGCAAGGTATAGCACCACACTCAAAGCGAGGTATGTACTACATACAACGCATGGACCATTTATTCATTCATGCATCATACATAGTCCTATTGAATGTCTTGCCGAGCAACATGAACAACAACAAAAGCAACAGCGTATAGAAACACCACCCTCTCCACCCATGACAGCACCTCATCATCATCACCATCATCACCATAATCATCATCATTCACACCAGCATGAACAACAACAGCATGATAACATTCAATCACCAGCTGATTTGGACATTGTATTACGTAAACTGCTTCGAGAAAAAGATATTGTAGGTTGCCATGACGACGACGGGATGACCGACCCTCCGCCTATAACTAATAATGTTCACCCTCTTTCAGCTCCTCGTTGAATATAGCAAGATCCCATTGAGCGGCGTGAGTGCACTTGCTCGACGACGACGAGAAGAATTGGAAGCCCAATTGGACCAAATCGATTCCAAAGTAAACAAGCTCAAGCTTACGTATCGTGCATACATTAAAAAGTACTAGCATGGAAAAAAAATGATATATTTATAAAAAAGAGGTGAACAGCCTTCATCCTAGGATGATGGGACGTTCCTAGTGTTCTGTATTATCTGTTTTTTATGTGGGTGTTCACTAAGAAAGAGAGGGAGAGACGCACACAGAAGAAAGGGGAGAAAACACAAGAGATATGTAATTGACAAATAACAAAGAAGATATAATAAAAAAGAGAGAGACAAGGAAAAGAATATGTATATATATATAAAGGAACCCCCCTTCTCTTTCAAGGCGTCAGGAGTAATTGTACCATGGAGAATGCACGAGAATATTTCCTTGATAGAACAAGCTTGCATCACTCTTTGTACCGAGAGGACCAAAATACGAATATTCACCATGATGATGTAATGCATGCGCATCCTTTCTCCATTCAATTCCAGGTTGACATGTCCAAGTATACAGCCATGATAAGAAATGTTGTTTTTCTCGCTCATCGACCCACAAGTGTCCTGGTGGTGTTGTTGAAGTGGTAGGTGGTGTGGGTGGTGGTGGATCGGATAGTGTTTGTTGAGCCGTATCATGTTGCATACCGCCACTGCTACTGCTGCTGCTACTGGTACTTGTACTTGTACTTGTACCACTATCACTGGAGACACGTTTGGTACTGGTAGTAGCATGGGTGGAAGTCGAGATTTTGACAATGGCAGGATGATCCTTTTTCACAAACGGTGCTCTATGGGTGTTGGTGGTGGTAGCACGTATATGGGTGGAGCTGCTTTTGGATGTACGATGATGAGGATGCGGTTGAGAATGTTGTTGTTGTTGTTGTTGATGAGGATGAGGATGACTGCTGCGATGATGATGGTGATGAGATGAGGATGAAGAAGAGGAGGGGGATGGACTCGCAGAGGATAACCGATTGCCAATCTTTCTTGTTGCTGTGCGTTGCTTGGGCACCAATGCCTTGAGCCTTTCAAATTCAATATCTTCAAGAGAAGGACCCGTATCCAACTGACTAACTTGATCGATTCGTGTGGGTGATAATACTTTTTCCTTGATCAAATGCGGATTACTCCATGCTGATCGTCCTTCGTTGCGTTTGTTGATTGTATCATCCGAGGTAAGTGTAGGGAATTCACTGGCATCAGGCTTATCATTATTCTGCTGCTCCTCCTCCTCCTCGTCCCAAGATGATGGATAAGGCGATGAATTGGATGAACGTAATGGCGATACTAGTAATACATATTAGGATGTTATCTACAATATAAAATGAGGATATGGTATCACCTGTGGGTCGAGTGTAATCTGATTTACGAGACGAAAATGACATGTGTGGTGCATTGTTGCCTATAAAAGAAGAACGAGTTGGTGGACGAATTATAGGATCATGTGGGATGATAATAATAATACCTCCAGAAAATGAAGTAAAGGCGAGTTGGTCATTGTTTGGTGGTTTCTTTCCATTACGTAGCATCCAACTAGGTGCAAAGACATAGGAAGATGGTCCTGACAAGCGATGATGTTGATGGTGGTGGCGACCAGATGATGATGACCTGGCTGTCTCGTGATAGTCTGCGGTCGACCGCAGGGTCGTACCACCAGCAGGCATTGTAAATGTGTATCGTGCTCGCTTTCTTTAAGGGGTGGTGGTGAAAGGTAGTTGGATATGTACTTTTTGTTGGTAGTTGCCTTTCACTGAGAATAGACCGTGTTGTCGTTGTTGCTGTTAATCGTTATATAAAAAGGGTTGTTTGAGAGATTGTCACAAAGAAAGAGAGAAAAAGAGAAGGTGCGATTGGTAAAATAAAAGAGTGAAGTATTCAAGCAGAGAGCTGCCAATGACAGCCGACATACAACGAGTGACCCTCCAATGTCAGAATGAGAGTTATGTAACGAAGGTGGTATTCATAAAAGTGGTGTTATATCTTCTCCTCTGTTGTGAGCGTGTGCAGCGGTTATGAAGGGTGGTGGTGTATATATGTGTGTGTGAGAGTATGTATGTGTGGGTGAAGTGGTGCAACAGGTCTATTGGAGAAAGAAAGCTAACCAACTACCCTGCGCTGAATCCCGACAGGTTAAACTACTTTTGCCCTGTTTCTCAGCTCGCTCTTTCTTTTTTTGTTGTTCCTTTTTTTCTACACCACTGTCAAACATGTCACTCGCCTCGCTACCATTCCGTCGTCTAGTAACTGCCACCAACCAATCCACCAAGATCGCTGGTGCTCGATTCACTAGCACCACTGCCGAATCCTCAGAAACCGAAAAGACACAACAACAAGAAGAAACAACTACCGCGATCCCTTCATGGAACGATTACTTTAACCTTCGCAAAAAGCGTCGCATGTATGAAATGGTGGCCTGCGTTCCTAGTGCCATTGCACCCACCATTGGTTCTATTGCATACTTTTCCCAGTTGGAAATTGATCCATTTACGACGTTCTTTGGCATGGATCCCGTGATGGCATCTGCCTTGGCTACTGTGGGTGCTGTAAGTATATTTTAGCTATCATCATCATCCATTGGGACATGTATATTAACTCTATTCCCTATTAGGGTGTGGGTGGTTTCATGGTGGGTCCCATCATTGGCAACGGCCTCTTCAAGGCAATGAATGGAAAGATTGCTCCCGCTATGGATGCTCGTGACAAGGCTTTCTTTGAACGTATCAAGGCCAACCGCGCTGATGCACGTCTCAACTCTATTCGTAACCCGGTACCCGATTATTATGGTGAAAAGATCCAATCCGTCGCTGATTATCGATCCTGGTTGAGAAAACAACGTGAACATTACAGAAAGGGTGTGTTTGGTGGCAAGTCGGATGGCCTCGAAGACGATTAAGGGCATAGACAACAACTACAACAACAACTTGTATTTAGAATCCTTCCTATAGATTGTATACACACACCACCAATATAGAAAACTCCATCCTTTCGTTTACCCCTCTCCTTTATAAACTTTTCCGCCTTTAAAAGCTATCGACGTATTCTTGCTACATTATTGCATGCACCCTTCGGTTTATTGGTCAATTTAAGCGTATATTGTCTATGTCAAATTACTGCTAAACCATGCATATATCACACCAACTATGCGAATTCGACAACAGTGATCTGCCACTGAACATCGAGGAGCCGTCTCTATAGCCTTTGTCTAGGGGTCAGCAATGCTCACCAACAAGACACGGACTTGTTCGTACCGCAGCTCTCATCAATTAACGCGCATCTTGTGTTACCTAGCAACGGTGATCTTAAATCGCCTGAGCGGGCATGCGCTGCTGCTTTGTTGGGGAACAATGTCAAGCACCTCACAACACACAAGCAATGAAGCTAATGCTGATCCACGATACTTGGAAGGTCAATCGAGTAATGCGCTTAACGCTTTCCATCATGCTAAATGTTTCTTTAGTGCTTCACCAATACTTCCAAAACGAAACTGCCACTCCCAGCCTAGCACGCTTCTTTGAGTTTGACTTTGACGCAGTCATCCATGCAAGTCCTCACTCAAGTATCAAGTCCACCTGGAACAAGCGTTTTTTGACAGCAGCTGCCAAATTCAACGTCAAGGTAATGATCATCTATCTTTAAATGCATGCACCTTGCTTATGCGTACATGTCTTCTCCCACATGTTTAGAATGTTTCCAAGGATCAACCCAACTGGGATAACATCTGCGAGGCAATACTCAAAGCATGTGCAGTATGTGCATTTCAACGATAGTATAACAATACAACAATTTACAGGATAGCTCGATATTTTGTATAGGATGGTCAAAAAGAACTTGACACAGCAAGTTCCAACTCGTCAACCACCACAACCACAACCACTGGAAAGCGTTCTCGTAGTACCAGCAGCAGCAGCTCAAAAACAGATTCCTGCTTGCTGAGTCCAAGCGCAAAGGCGCGTTTCCATTCTGAGTTTACAAAAATGTCGAACGAATCCAAATGGCTGCTGCGCACCAACGATGATGGCTCAAAGGTGTACGTGGAAGACCTAATGTACAAGCATGGACAAAATTGTGATTATGAGCAGTAAGTACACATGTGATATGATTCAGCAGAATATAAACTCACATTTTACCTATCTTTCTTCTGTGATTTTGTGTCATTAGTGCAGTGCATTCGTGGATTTTGGATGTGGAGGATCATTGTTGGGAGGACGTTTTCACTGCTGAGGAGCTTGAAACACTGAAGGTTACTGGCAATCCCCACTTGCCACCTATTCCCAAGCCAGCTGCTGAGTTGTTCAAGAAATGCACGGATGCTCTCCTCGAAGTCGATTGTGGTGATGATGACAAAGCTGTTGATGCCCTGTGGAAAGCAATAACCGAAGATGGATTCTATAACCCACACACACAACCAGATGAAGAATGGATTCAGCGCACGTTGCTTGATTACTTAAGCCTTTACCGCCATGATCTTGTGGAGAACATCATACAGCAAGGTTCTGAAATGGATTATGCCGTGCGATTTTGGTCGAATTTGGATAAATGCTTGGACGATCTGGCATTAACATTAAGGTAAAAATCTATTAGGGCCTTTATAATTGTGCTGATAAGGATTCATGTGTCCAGAAATCAAGCCTGCTTGCCAACCTTGATACGCACAAACGCAGAACGATCGAGCTTTGGTGTGGGTCCAATCGATGATCAGCAACGGTCCGTTCGACCAGACACCTTGGTGATAAAGGATGGCATATATTTCGCTTTGAGTGAATGCGGAGAAGATTTAGGTGGTATCGGCAAAAAGGAGATCGTGGAGCGGAAGCTGCATACACCAAAGATCCTTAAGGATCTTTTCAAGCATGCTTTAAGAGAAGGTGGACAGCAGGAGGCGTTGGCGCGTGTGCTGAAGGTGGTTGCATGGACACAAAATGGTAAGCAGTCTTGTTGCTCGTCAATCTGCATATGATGCTGACCGCTTCATAATAGGTCCTAGGATGAGGATGACCGTTCTTGACTGTCCGGCTGGATATGTATGCCGTTTATTGCATACCAATGAATACAAGATGCCAAAGAGACCTTCCGCGATACCAGCATCCCTTTTCCCTTTACTCAAATTGGCGTTGAAAACCAAGGTTTGTGTTTGAGTATGAGTTAATGCAAACTAGCTTTCTGATCAACTCATTCATGTTTCTATACGTTGCAGGCAGTAGTAAAAACAGCAATCGGGCAGATCCAAGCCCATTCTCGAAGCGTTGATGATGATGACCCTGACTTTGTGCTTACACCCAAAAACAATATCCTCAAACTGCCCACCACTATGACCCTTGTAAATAAGAAACCCCGTTGTTGATATCCTCCTTGTCTTCCTTTTGCCTTCTCTTATACCTTCCTTTTACCTTCTCTTACCTTCCTTTTGCCTTCTATATCATTTGCTTATGTTACTATCTCACACTCAAACATCCATGTATATAAACCTTATCAGCTATGCCTTTCGTGATCTGCCAGAGAAAGAAACTCCACTATTAAAATTGCATCCTTTGAAAGCACCATCTAAGTATGGGCTTCTCTGTAGCAAGGAAGGTGCGTTTACTTCCGTGTGGTCTCAGGTTTCGATGTTTTCCGTATGAAGTTGGCTACGTATTGCTCCATAGTGCATTGGTTAACGTAGTAATGTGCTTATTTATAAATCAAACCATTTCATCAACCTATCTTTTGCATACTCTTTGCTGTTGTGATGAAGGTCTATTCGGTCTCCTTCCGGTTGACAGAGTTGAGTCCTCTTGGTTGTAACGTCTATCAGCATTTGACCCTAGGTGGAAAACACTGCAGCATGTAAGTGATCTTGGTGCATGAGGAGACTGGGTCATCTTATGGCTGTGGTTGGCAAGCACCATTTCAATGCTATGGATATGTATCAGCTACCTGCAACTTGCCTCTTTCATTGGTATATCATCAAGGCAATGTTTATTATCGGTGCCATAGCGAATATCATTTGTCAAGTGCCTGTACGGCTGTATATTATGTCATCATCAAGGAAAAAACTTTTAAGATTACCTCGCTTTGTTTGTTGGAAAGGAAAAAGAATAGTTGTTTATTTCATGAGGATGTGAGGATGAAGTTATATGTCACTTGGGCTTATCACATTGAAAATGGTACTCAGGGCAATGTTTTCAAGAACATTTATATGAATGGTACAATGTAAAAGCAATCAGCTAGCAACGTTGATAGAAAAAAGAGCCTCATAACGACTGTACACAGACTGGATCAGGCATGAAATTGGCCACTGTGCAGAGCCTACTGGTATTGTGTGACATGGGAACTCCGGTTGGCAAGGAGACCAAAATGGCTGCGTGGCCACAACCCGCAGCACTTGCACGTTGTTCTCCAGCGATGTACGTGGAATGTGATAGGTGTCGCCCTGTTTACCTCTTTTACGTGCATTGCAAGTGGTGTATGTTGAATACTGGTAGGTGTCGCCCTGTCGGTCCCTTCAGCATGCATTGCGATTTTCTTTGATGGGTGGTTTTTATTTCATTTACTGGGAGCGATGTACGTGGAATGTGATAGGTGTCGCCCTGTTTACCTCTTTTACGTACATTGCAAGTGGTGTATGTTGAATACTGGTAGGTGTCGCCCTGTCGGTCCCTTCAGCATGCATTGCGATTTTCTTTGATGGGTGGTTTTTATTTCATTTACTGGGAGCGATGTACGTGGAATGTGATAGGTGTCGCCCTGTTTACCTCTTTTACGTACATTGCAAGTGGTGTATGTTGAATACTGGTAGGTGTCGCCCTGTCGGTCCCTTCAGCATGCATTGCGATTTTCTTTGATGGGTGGTTTTTATTTCATTTACTGGGAGCGATGTACGTGGAATGTGATAGGTGTCGCCCTGTTTACCTCTTTTACGTACATTGCAAGTGGTGTATGTTGAATACTGGTAGGTGTCGCCCTGTCGGTCCCTTCAGCATGCATTGCGATTTTCTTTGATGGGTGGTTTTTATTTCGTTTTCAACGACTAAGCTGATGATGAATACGGCTCATACTTCACCTTTGTTTATTGATTGTATGTATGCCGCTTTCTGATAAGCCAGTAACAATTAGCACTCGATTGATTGTATGCATAACCAAGTAGAGGATATGGTATGCGTAAATAGAACTTGGTTTTTCCTCTCAAAAGCACACCCTGACATCCTTTCCCTTAGCTATTTCATGTACAATAATAACCCCTATCATCGTTATAGCTGTTAACAATATCGATCTGACATTCTAAAACATGGTTCATGCAGCCATTCAGCTACGAAATCAAAACAGTGGAGGATAGTATGTGGCGTCTGTACCCTTTAACCATGAAAGACTATACAAAGGGATGAAATAGGAGATGTAGCATAAACGATGGAAAAAGAGCCATGGTGTCATTTGATTTACAAAGGGATCTGGAAGGCGAAACAATGTTTGATCCCACTATGAATAGAAGGGTCGGAATTGGATGAGCAAGCCGAGCCTACCGAGAGAGAGAGAAGAGATAAACCCGCCATCATCCGAATGCGAGCAGCCCGCTTTAAGTTCACGGCCACGTGTACCATTTGTTGAGATACACAAAAAGCGAACGGCTCATACTTTGTGTGGCTGGAAAGCAATTTTTGTTTTCATAACATGACATTGCTTGTATATATGGGTCATCATCATCAACATCGGCTGCTCGGCAAAAAGCAAATTCATGGCGTCAGAGGTTATATCGTGGTGTTACATGTGGTCCCTCCATATCCGCTTCCCCAAAGTATTTGATACAGATTGTTCAACGTGAATAAGGTAGTACCACCTTCTTTCTATGCGTACAATATATAAGGTGGAGTAAGAAAACATATAAATCGATCGTTTCTTTCGGCTTCAAGGCATAATGGCTGCTTCATCGTTGCCATCATCTTCTTATCCATCCACATCCAGCTCAAAAACGATATACGACAATTTCTCTTCAACGACAGCCATGGCTTTTGCTTGGCAGCACAAACGACAGCAGCATCGATACACCGATACTTGTCTTTTTTATCCACCCGCATTTAGTTCTCGACATCGACATGGCTACGTGCGTCGATACTCTACAACCAGCATTGATAGCGGCATGACTACCACCACTACACGTTCAGGGCACAGCAGTTTGCATCGCAAAGCCATGTCACTTGATACACTGCCAGTCTTATTACAACAACAACAGAAGGATGGATTTAACCCGTTTATATCAAGGCGCCAAGAAGAGCAACATGATGTGTCAAGTAACAACAACAACAACATGCCATGTAAATATATCACCCCCCATCCTCCTTTCTTTCATCCCAATTTCGATTTTCCCTCGTCTCTCTCCCTCTCTCGTTGCACCCCTTTTGTTTCTTTTATCCTGTGAAGCTCACACGCTCTCTTATTGATCCACTCAGCATCTCATTCGTCTTTTTCATTGGCGACCCACAAGAACACAGCTAGTGGTATCAACGACATTGGCCAACAGAATGCCATGGCTACACGGTCGCACCCGATACCGCCACCATTACAGCAACAGCAGCAACAACAGCAGCCGCCATTGTCGCCACCACCCCCAACAGCTCGCATGTCAGAGAATTACTCACGACGAACATCTCGTCAGTCCATCCACGCCACCATGATTGACATGGCACGACCCTGGCCTACACGAACGATACGTATTGAACGTGATTATTCTCGAGGTGATGGTGTCACTCGTTTCAGTACAGAGTTTCCCATAGAACTTCATGGCAAGGTATATATTTATAAGGAGGAGGATGGATGTGTTGTGTGATACAAGGAGAACGAGCAAAGGAGAGGGATATACTAGAGGCGTATTACACGTGGGTGGTATCATTGTTCAAGGGGATCTGATATATTGGTTTGCATAATCTAGATTACAGCAAATCAGTTCCAGCACACCATGGATACCATCAACACCATTATGGATCGAGCTGAAAAAGTGTCACTCAATGTCTTTGACAACGTTATGGAATGCTTAACAATATACATTTGGCCCATGTTGGTTACCACCCATTATCAAAAGGTAACGAGCGAGTGTGTGTGGCATGATATGGCATAAATCCTTTATCTGACGTTTTTATCCTTCAATAGTGTATCAAACAACTCGCAAACTTTATTGACTCTGAAAATGAACTTTTATATCATGCCAAAGGCTTCTCGATATCCGATCCTGTTCGCTGTGCTTTCCTCTTTGTAAGTAGTCAATTGTTGATGAGGGATGGTTTCAATCGATGGCTCACTCATCTCAATGTTCATAGCTCGAGATCCGGATATACGATTGATCATCCCATTTTCTTCTCCCATATGCATCAAACACCTCCCCAATCAATACCTACGCACCAACCCATCCTTACATAGCTTTACTCTTTATACCGCATATTACCAATTAATCGCATCCAATCCACCATCATAAACAGCTTATTTTTCAAAAAACAAAAGCTTTTTATTTTTCAAATGATTTTACATGGTCAATTCCTAAGTACACAATCCATGGATTAGCTTTCATGTCGGTTGCATCCCCCTATTTTTACTAACCATAATAGCATTCACGATATCGTTATTGTTGTTCTTGAGAGCCTTGATAGCCTTGTTACGGGAGACATTGGCTTGGGTGACAACTAAATCAATATCCTTTTCCTCGATACCGGTAGCATCTACGGGTTCGTTATCCTCCTCTTCTTCCTCGGCAGTAGTAGCAGCAGCAGCAACAGATGAAGGAGCATTGGCTTCGGTATCTTCTGCCTTGGCAGCAGCCTCGGCAGCCAATTGTTGGGCAGCAGCAGCTTGGGCACGTTGACGCATATCATCCACACGGACTTCACCAAACACAATATACGTATCCGAGTTGCTGCTCTTGTATACTTCAGGGGTCTCAATGGCAAAGACAATCTACAGTCAACATGTTAGTGGTGTGTCCCCCCATCAAAACGAGCACACATGACAACGTACACCACGAGCACGCGTAAAGGTGACGCGAGTAATGCCTGGCACGGGCTTCACACCAAGACTCAGGATGGCCTTACGAGCCTTCTTTTCACCACGCGATTGGGGAGTGTCCACCGTAGCAGGGGCTTGTTGTTGTTCCTCCTGTTGTTGTTGTTGTTGTTGTTCCTCAGTGGCAACAGGCTTCTCTTCGGCAGGTGCAGCCATAGTCTTTTTGTTTGCTGTAAAGAGTAGTAGTGCGTGAGAGTTAATCCACCCGACACCAAATCATCCTCCCCAACAGTTTAAATGAGCGCCCAATTCATACCTATCCACTCATTACATCCCTACAAGCAAATGACATAAATCATTTATATGATGCCTCCATCGAGTTTATCAAAGTGCTGTTGCTATTATTATACGTTGCCAATGGCAACCAAATGGATTTCGTACCAAAGGCAAACACCTGTGATCATGCATGGTAGTGGTGGTTGACAATTTCCACCAAGAATGATCGTACAGTATCACATGACCTTTCTCTTTCCTAGCTTGAAACCGAGCCACTGGGTACTTTTTAGCTGTTTTCACATCACTAGCAGTAACGAACGACCTGTAAATGTGGTTCATGGATGATAAATTTATTGTCTATATTGAGATGCGGGTAGACGGGGGGGAGGAGGGGTGCACTTGTCATATGAGATGCGTACATTGTGCTACCAAATATGTCTTTGCTCATATAGAGTGTCGTCATCATTTTCTCTAAAAGGGCAATATACGCCGGATACCTTCCATCAAAAGGGCGAACAATGGGTTTATCTCGGTTGCCAGGGAAATGAATGCGGGAAAAAAGTGGTTATAGGATCAATCATGCCGCCTAAAAGGTTAAATTCAGCACACCGAGGTGTGTGTGCAACAGCCTCTCTTTGTTTCATTACTTCTTTCAATCCCCACTACCACCACATATGCGTTTCCACTTTATCAGTTTCTTTATTGCAGCACTCGTTGCCTTGGTTGCCAAGGCTGCCGAACGTAAGTAAAGAGACTCTCTAGCTATTGACACTACGAATGTGACGTTTTGACAACTTGTCCATGCATTGGTCTAGCTGGCTACACGGATTACATTATGGCCTTGAAAAAGTCTGTGGACGATGCTGTTATTGAACAAGCCAAGGCGGATGTCGATGCAGTGAACGGCAAGGTCATTTACGAGATCAAGATTGGGTTCCAGGCGTTGATCATTTCCCTTCCCAATGACCAATATACTACGTTTGAGAACAAGGACTATGTGGATTTTATTGAAGAAGATCAACAAGGTAAGAAGGTTGGGGGAGGGGAGACAGGGAATGATGATAATGGAAGCGAGATAGACAAGATGATTGATTGATATATTATGCAGTTCACATCAACGACAATGGGCAATAAAATTATACTCGAATCTGGATTTCACCGAACGGGCTGTTTTGTTGTACCTTGAGCATGTCTTTGGTAGTGAGTAGCAGAATGTCATAGAAACGTCTTGCTGCTTCAGCTCTTGTACTTGATCCCAAATCCTCAAATCCAATAACATTTTCTTGCTTTTGTTGTGCCCTATCTTGCACCAATTCCAGTGTCTCATTGGCTTTTTGTCCCATTTGGCTACTTTGTGTCATGATGCTGGTATCAGCAGCTCCCAAAGCCCCATTGTTTTCTGTTCCAATATCATTGACTTGCTGATCATCGAAACCGGCATCACCAAACTATATAACATAGTGTCAGGTCACCATCATGCTATGCAATAAAAAAGGACACTTACATCATCAAAGTCAAAGTCCATACCGCCAACATCATTATAGTCTTGTTCACCATTGTGTGGTACTTCTGGAGCAGGTGCAGGGATATCGAAATCCAAATCATCCTCCACAGGTGAAGTGATGGCGGGAATAACCGGCTTGGGATGGCTTAAACGAGAATACAACGAGTCGAGCGTTGTACCAGCTGTGCATATCATTGGCTTTTTCCAATCAAGTGATGATTTTGGTGCAACATGTTGTCGATCATTGGCACTCTATATAATAAAAAAGAGGGTCAGTATCCTTTGTATAGGTGTATGTATATATACACTTACACGATCCACAATGGTTGAAGCATCCGTAGCGTATTTCCGTAATTGTTCATGAGGGATTTCGGTCACACGATCGACTACCAATCGACGACGACGACGACGTGGTTGCTGTGTCTCGGTAGATTCATTCATTTCAGGTGCATCAAACATGGCCATATCATCATCATCGCGAATCAATCCAGATTGGATCAATGAACTATCCATTTCCGATGTTTGAGAGAGTGCTGCAAAAGTTTCCTCGGCAGCTGCAGCACCAGCACCAGCAGCATTATCATCCTCGGGTGGAGCAATATCACCAAAGTCGTCATTGCCGAAATCAAAGTCATCAAAGTCCAACATGTTGCCATCGTCGTAATGTCCCTTGGCAAGTGGGTTCTCAATGTCGCCAATACTCGTATCCATGCCTCGGTCAAGCATTGCTTCGTTATCACGACGACCTTGTTCAACACCATCATGAAGATCAATATCACCACCACCAGCCGCCAAGCGTCCAGTCTCAACATCTTGTTGCTCTGCAGTGGGGTTATGCATATCCCATCCAAATGAAGACATGTCGCTCAATGTAATGTCTTGTGAAGATGCCATTTGTGATAAGCTGTCGAGAATAGGATCTCTGCCTTCCGTGTCACTAAGTCAGGTTGTTAGTATAAAGCGTCTGTTGTTGTTGCTAAGGGATACATACAGATCTAATAACGAGTCATCGGGCAAGAGGACGTCAAATTCTGTAAGTCGATCGGGTAACGTGATGCTCTTCATTTTGACTTGTGCATGGCGGATATCTGGCATATTGACATCACCCTTTTTGAATGCCTAGATGTATACATGTTGCCATGTGAATAACGAGGTATGGTGTGTGTTATGTTGGGGATGGTTGTCATGTACCTGCTTAATCTTTTCCAAGGCACCGTTACAGTCTTCCAACAAATATCGTGTTTTGCGTGAGTGGATACGAACAACACCGAGGAGCAATTGGCCTGACATGCGTAGCGTCAAGGGCTCTTGATCATTGGTAGTGATAGCGTCTAATGCGTAACGTATCTATGTCAATAGAGTCTGGTCATGGAAACCACATTGGAAGCTTTACCGATGGTCTTTTGAAGGTTGGTTTGAAGGAATTGCGACTTTGAAATCTTGCGTTCCCAGCAGGATGCAATCCAGACACGTTTCAATGCACCATGGCTGGCGATGAGCTGATCGGATACCATCTTTTAGAAAAACGGTAGGCAACAAGGGAAAGAGAATGGGTGTACAAATCGGACGCGTTTCACAGCCAACAGTTCTCGTCGCCCCCTATTTTTTCGCTCTCCCTCCCAACGCGCCTCGCGTCACACACACAGTGGTTGCTGCGCATTAGCATGACCCAATATAATTGACCAACATAATTTTTATATATGAACCATTACAACGATCAACGTCTGCTATCACGGCTCCTGCTTCTGCTATCACTGCTATAGCTTCTTCTTCTTCGTCTTCCACGATCCCGGCTTCTGCTTCGACTTCGATAACGTCTTGTACGATCACGGCTTGAACTCCTGCTTCGACTAGGATAACGTCTCCTGCGATCACGACTACGACTACGGCTTCGGCTACTGCTGCTGATACTACGACTACGACTACGACTGCGGCTTGAGCTAGGGCTTCTTGAACGTCGACGACCGCGCTTTTCATCATCGCTATCAGATCCTGATCCTTGATCACTTTCGAGATCCTCTTCCAATCCACTCTTTCTTGGTTCCAATTCATCGTTTTCTTCCATAATGTATCGGCTGACAAGACGTGGTAAAATGACATCGCATACGCGTTCCTCGTGTAATAGTTGATCCACAAATTCATCCATGTATGTCAATGAATAGCCATCTAATAAATAAATGCACTTGTCATCAGCCTCCTATTCGATCCTATACTCTTCCCATTCAAACTTACCGCCTTGTCTCACGCGCAATTTCCGAGGATCATTTAATAATGGCTCCAAAGCCAGGTATATTTCCTTGGATCGACCCACCAATCGTAGATAGAACGCACCTAATGCTCGTAGATATCTAAATCCTCACAATCAGTAAATGGGCCCATAAAATATCTTTTTTTTTCCCAATACATACTTGAAATCCTCTTGTTTGATAAGCTCGTGAACAATCTCCTTCTCGGGTTGCAACTGCAACATCTTGAGTGTCAAGCATAAAAATTCAGTTGGGTGCTGACCAGCATATTGTCCACCAATGTATGTCAACTTGACAGCCTTATCCATAAGTGTCGCAGCTATTATTCTCCACTTGTCAATAATAATCCTCGCTTTCATATGTATATATAACTTACACGACAAGCCAAAGCAGTGTTCCTTCCAGTATAACGAATCGTAGATGCGCTCACGAATAATCTTTTCCACCAGATGCTGGGGATCTTTGCCATGGACAGCAATGGCATCGGATACCGTACGATTGGCTATATAACAAAAAACGATCAGCAGGTGGATCGGTGGTAATCCCAAGTGAGAGTGCTTACCCATTGTTTCTGCAGTGAGAGTGGGTGTGAAAGAGCAAGTGTTAAAAATCAGGCATCATCATCCCCTCATTTGAAATCCAGCGCACTTGATTGCGCACACACACACACACATGCCAGGTTAATGCACGGTTGGATGATCCCTACACGCCCCCCGCCAACCACCGCCACGCTAGCAGAATAGAATCCATCATTCCAACTTGTCAAATAAATCACTTGTGAAGAATATATGTAATGCAATATGAAAAACAATGATTCTGCCTATTTAACTGGCTTGTTGACTGCTAGAGCTATGGTTGTAATGGCCAGCTTCAGGTGGTGTGCTGTGCTCATTATCTCGGCGGCGAGTTGACTTGTTTCCTTGACCGTTTTCTTCAGGCATATCGGTAATCAATACTTGATCATAGCTCCCAGTATCATCAATCAAGAGTCCTCTACCAGCACCAGGTGCACGCGATGACCATAAGAATCCATCTTCATCAAATAGAGCGCTCAACGACATGCTTTCTCCACCAAGCATACTGAGTAATACAGGTAACAGCACCAAACCATGCAATGCACCAAGCACAACAATAGATAAATCTATAAAACAGAACATTGAGTATCCAGTACCCTCATTCATCCATCATTCATGCTTACACATTCGGAAATAATAGATTTCGAAAATCTTGGACCGGGTAAACGCAAGCACAATGATGCCAGCAAACTTGGTCAGAGTAATACCACAAAACACCTAGAGGACCTATGTGAGCTTTGAACGTGTATATATATGGTCGAGTAAACTTACCGAACTACCAACATCAACCATGCTCTTGCCAGCTCGTTCCTCTCGACTACCGCTTGCTACCATAAACGCGCGTGCAACATGGCAACAGAACTCGACGCTGATACCAACGCAAATAACTAGGTTGACCAGGCTGACTGCATTGAGACTCACGCCCCATAGCGTCATGACACCCATGACATCCACTAGGATCATGATCACGACGCCCATCACAATGATACCGGAACGCATGCTGCCAAGTAAGGTGCTTGTAACGATAAAGATGGACAGGATAGCTAGGCTGAGAAGCTCAAATGCCATCATGCTGATATACGAGTATTGCTCGAAAAAGACATAAAACACCGAGTAGGGGTATACATTAATGCCAAGACCTTCGCTCAAGTCGTTTGCAATGCGGCGTGCTGATGCATGGGCTTCAATAAAATCATGTTGGGTTCGAAGAGGTGTATGGAATGTTCTGAAATGGGATGTCTCGGTCGTCACGTGTTGTCGATCCATCACAATGGCATCACCAAAGGCAGCCTTGCCACCAAGGGGACAATCTTCATCGGGCGGCATGTTGATCCAGATATCGAAAAACTCGACAAATTCATCACCTTCAGGAAGCGTATCCATACTTATCGACCAATCAGGCTGACAGGGTACACAGTCTCGATCGAAAAAGGGATCACACAAGTCGTAAGCAGAAAGGCGATAGAGTTGTTCCAATGGGCTAAAGCGAGGTCGTGATACAATGGGGCTGCTCTTTTTGATATGACAGCAAGGCACATTCGGATTAAGCCAATACAGGTATTCATCAAGCCATACACTCGTTGGTTCACCAATATACGATACGCTCGATCGCTTTCGTTCTTGCTCCAAAACATTGGCCAAAGAAAACTCCTCACATGCAGAGAAACGGCCACAAATCTTCTTTTGTACTTGTCGATCGGTCATGTTGGCATCACTCACAACAAAATAGACAGGTGGGCCGACATTGAAATACTGATCCAGATCATCAAAGTACGACACGAGGTAGGAATCGGAGGGCAATGCGATACGTTGATCCAATCCAAGTGGTAATGCAGGCACAATAGCCAATGCAAACATGAATAATCCAAGGAAAAAGAGGCAGATCATGTAGCGTGTCTTGCGACCCAAAATGGCAGGAACGTAATAAACTCGGCATAATGTCTCCAGTATCCCTTCCTTTTCCACTGTTTCCGGTGCACGGATACGAATACATGGCATGCAATCCAATCGATTTGCCTATAACATGTATGATGAGTTCTACTTTTCAAGTATAAAGTAAATGATAATTTCTTTTTACCTCAGCACGACGTGCATCCAAAGCCATACAAGACACGAAACAGGTCACTTGCAAGATAAAGTCGATAAAGATAGCAATCGATGCCACAATGGCAAAACTGCTCACAGCCGGCATGGTCACCAGTGTTCCCAATCCAAAAGCTATGGTCTCACTTAGAGAGCTTAAAAGGATGCTTGGTCCCATCTTTCCCAGTGTTCTTGCTAAACGCTCATCAATTGTCTCGTCTTCTCCAGATTCTTCACGTCGAGAGTATTCATGACATAGGATGAAAATGTTGTCAACGCCTACAGCGAGCACCAAAAAGGGGATCACTTCTGCAATGATCAAGGTTGTCTTTTTGCCAGTAAAAGAAAAGAGGCCGACTGCTGATGATACGGAGAAAATGACAATCAGGATGCCGCAGACACCCAAACCGAATCTGGTATCCACAACCAGTCGTCGTACATTCCAAGATCTGAACTTGCCAAGGGCGAGAGATGCATACACGAACATGACAATATAGCTGATGATCACCGTCTTGGCGTCTGTGTTGGAGGATTTGTTGAGTTCAGTCTCCAAAGAGCTCTACAATTGAAATGTAGCTTATTAGCACAATCCCTTATGGAATATCCATGCATCCTTGTTATAATACCTCTGTTGAAAAGCTAATGTGGACACCCTTCCACTCAGGACGATCATTGACATTGCTTAACACCTTGTGGATCAGGGTCTTTTCCCATTCCTCTGCCTTTGAAGCGACCACAGGATCGAGTGAATTCTGCAAAACAAACGTGACGACAAATGCCTTTGCTTGCATAAAAGTATCATCTTCATATCCACCGAGAATCATTTCAGGCTTGAGCGGTTGTTGAAAATCTGGCAAGCATAAGGATGGCTGATCGATGCAATCACGTAAATCATCCTCCCAAGTGCTTGGGTCAAACATGGAGGAGTCGCCTTGCCAATATCCAGTCACCGATTGAACAACACAAGCGTCACCATTGGGATGGAAGCAAACATCTTGAAATTGTACACCATGGGGATCCGATTTTAGCTCACGTATCTCCTTTTCCAAGGCGAATAAGCTTTCAAGGTGCTTGGCTGATGCGATGGGATCGGATGTCTCACTGACGAAAAATAATTGTGTGGTGCGATAAAAAGGTGAAAAGTGGGTATCGAAATGGTTCTTTTCTGCCAATGCTTGAGAGGAAGGCGACACCCATAGGTTGATAGGATCTCTTTCCACAGCGAAACGTGACCATCCTGCTGAACACAATGCCACCAAACAAAGACCAGCTGCAATGACAGCCCATGGATAACGTGCACATATCAAGCCTTGTCGATAGAACCAATGTTGTAACCGAGCATTCAGCCAATATCTCCGTGGTGTGTGATCAGGATCCAATAAATGTTCGTTCTCTTCATCGTCGCTGTTGTGCTCATCGTCTTCTGCAAGTGCCGCACGCTCATATAAACCCCGAGCTTCATCACGTTCCAGATTGAGTCCAAACCACTTTTGAAAGATACGACCAATGCGGCGTTGTCGGAAAAGGATAAGGACAATGGCCACCAAAAGAATCATACAATACAGGGTCACCAAGGCAAATTCCCAGCATGTCAATGCACCCACATAGCACTGTGGTAATTCACCTGGTGATGGCGGGAGTACAGGACACGCTGGTTCACAGTCAACGCAAGCACAACGATAAGCTGGATCTGAATCATTGCATGCCTTGCCTCGGTCATTGTAGCGTTCCAAAGCATCGCCTAATGTCACGGGTGGGAAATCGATTTGAAAGGGGCTACCCAGTCCAGGACGTCTTTGACCCATAAACGACACCATGCTATGCCAATCCTTTGCACCACCACCAATGAAATCCATGGCATAGCCGTTACTTGCAGCAAACTTGATATCCTTGCAGCTGTCGAAAAAGTCGTTTCCAAAGTCACTGCCCACCCAGAAATCTGTTTGGCTCACGAGTGGCACATTCTCGCCAGAAAGCTTGGTATCCGTCACATTCACAAACATGGATTGGTTCGGCGAACACGTAAAAGAACACCAGAATTGTAAAAAGTTGGACCAACACGCAGGACAAGACGACACGATCGGTTCAGCGGCTTTGACTTGGTTGGCAAGGGCCTCTACTTGTGTATCATCACAACACACAGGCCCAGTAGCATACTCAACACCACATGTGTCGATGAGCAAACGGCGAAAGCTATCGGTCTCTGGCTCCACGGCAACGTCATTGTAGATGCAATTCAACGGAAGAAAGCCGTCCAATCCACACTGGCCTCGCATGGCACAGTAGCCTTCACGATGTATGGGTGTGTACTGATCAGCATAGGCAATGCAGAGAAAAGAAGCAAAATAAAAGAGTAATGTGTATAGACGCCTTTTCATTCGTCGTATGTGTACGTGTGTGTGTGTGCGAAGAGATAAAGGGAAAAAGGTCTCCGAGGGCGTTCAATTCATGCCCGCTTGCTCAAGTGATCGGGCCCCGACAATACCGCGTCGTTCAAAAGTGTCACATTTGTTACATGCATGATGCATTATTATCCTCCTTGATATTAGCTTGTTTACTCATTCAAGAATAAAAAAAACAGGTTTGATGCATACATCTTACTCATTGTTTCCGATCATGTAAAACTTGCATCACCCTTTGTTGTCGACGTTAAAGAATGTTACAATGATCCTCTATTCCACCACGTGACATTTTAAGCCTTTACTGCTATGCATTGTATAGGAGATACACGTCATTTGAACCATTCCATTATATGGATACCTCCCCACAGGATACTCTAAATTTGGAAATCCATGTCAACGTTCAACCCATCAACACCATGAAGTATATAGGTAGATACATATGCGTAACAAAGAAACCAAAAACTCTCATTGTATGCTTTCTTTATCCCATCTATCCTGGGGGCGCTGCAAGGCTCCTTGAGTACAATATTGTTACTTTGAGCTTTCCTTTTCAAAAGTCATTCCCTCGCTCTTGCATTATAGCAGTTTTAAAGTTGTCAAGGTTTAACACCATGAGAATAGGTTATATGGATAGATCGCAAGTGGTCTCCAGACACATTCAATATCAAAAAGACACCATCCATCGGTACGCTTTCGAACCTTGCCCTTACTCCCGGTTGGTGACATCACATGCTGACGAGCGATCTCAAGCATTTTCATGACTCATATGCAATATGTAAAGCAAAATCCATTGAGCCACCGTCAAAATAAATGCAGCATCATGTGGGGTACAGTAAGAAGGGAGAGAGGAAGGCAACAGGTACTTTGATGAGAAAAACTCGTAACCCATAGGATGAGCTATTGATCCGCTGCTGTGACACACAAATTGCTAGCTTGTTAAAGGGCCATGATTGATGTAATATGAAGGCATTTACGCCTTTTGATCCTAGACAAATGACCCGCCTTTCGAGTATTGACATTATTACTGCCATTGTTGGCCTATGAGAAACCTACTACAAAGGTGATTGTGTTGAACAAAAGTAAACAACGTCAAGAGAAACAAAGACCCCGCATCATTGTTATCATCGGCATGAAAGCTGTGGTACAGAATAGGATGTGAGCTGATCAACAATAAAAAAGAGAGTTTAACATGAATGCTAATGGATATTTCTCCGGCTTCATTTTCCTCTTAAGAAGAATGATCTACATTTTTGGCATAGTCTCAAGACAAGGAAGCACATGCCTTCACTACTGACATCCATCATAGTAAGGGTGAGAATGATATATAATGACACGGCGGTGATATATGATTACTTTGGAGCCACCATCATCGCTATAGGTTATGAGTTGTGTGTGCGAAAAATATAGAGTAGACACGGTAGCCAACCATAAAATCGCCTAATCTCCGAGAGAATGCCCCGAGCCAGCTATGGATGCACCCCGCACTTGTAGTTTCTGTCGGTGTCATCGTTAAACCTTACTCGTTCACAATCACTCTGTTGTCCCATTTCCTCTTTTCTCTTTCCGTTTGCTGGCACTTTTCATGGAGTTTCCTCTCATCCGACCCACTTTTTCGTTACCTTCTCCTACTTTACCATCCGTCGTCGCATTGCCGCCTTCATCATCCACCACCACCATCACTACCAATAGCACTGTCAATTCTCTTCCAAAAAAGAGACCTGCTAAATCCCACGTTCCTGCAGCATGCGTAAGCAACAACAACAACAACAATTGCCACCATAGCAGTTTCAACTAACAAACATTCGATACTGCATAGGTGAATTGTCAAAAAGCACATCTTGCTTGTGATTGTAGGTATATACACATTCATGCATGATTATTGATCAATATACTAAATACAACAACAACAACAACCTGCTAGTATCAAGACCATGTCGACGATGCGTATCTTCTGGAAAGGAAGGCACATGTTACGATGTTCAGCATAAGAAAAGGGGACGACCTAAACGACGTGATAGACCATCTGCAGCAGGAGGATCAACAGCATCGTCGTGTACAACACCAGCAGCAACATTCCCACCTTTATCAAATCGCAATTTATGTGTGCTGCCAGCTGAGCTACCACGATCATCATTCTTAATGACACGACCCCCAGGCAATGATCCAGCTGATAAAGACATCAACAAGTCAATGATCACGGTAAATGATTTAGCATTATCATTATCATATATGTCAGTATTTATTCACTTTTTGCATTTCGAGTCTAGTTCATCTTGTCAATGGAGATATGTTGTGCGAGGGTATCGGATGAATCTCTTGGTCTATTGGGTATTTATCCTCACGAGTTCGCACACAGATCTTTATACGACTTTATTCCTTCTTCTCATGCATCCACACTCGCACGCGTCCACCGTCGTCTTCTTGACAACGCACACAATGTCAGCAAATCAGCGTCTACTACTACTACCATAGTAACGTCAACCTTAATGCAGGCATTGCCACCAACACAACGTACTACAGCCGATTGCTTTGCCAATACTGCACCTTCTGTTCTCATGTGCATTGCCAATGGATCTCAAACTCTCAAAGAAGACTTTGCATTCAGGACTTCGAGTGGACAAGAAGTCAAAGCACAAGCACGGTTTTATCTTGGAGGAGGATTGGGTTCTGATCTCTTTGTGCCTGATACACTTGGCAAACTATACATTGTATGCCTTGCTACACTTGATGTCGCCTTGCAGCCAACACCAACATCACAATCCCCGTCATTGCCTATGCAAGATGCTATTACAACATCGCAAGAACATCATCAACACTATCAACAGCACCAATCACTGCCACCAGTATCATCATCATTATTCACAACATCCCCTTCAATACCGGCTACATCTACGACCCCCAGCTTCACATCCATACTTGACCCACCTCATGTTCCTTTTCCAATGGTAACATCTGAATCATGGCAAAGTATTGTATCCATTCGACTAATCAACTCTTGCTTGTGAATAGTTTAATACCACGTCGAATGAAACTGAGAGTAGCACGCCGAATAGCCATCAAGGAGGCGCTGGTGGTGGTGATGACTTGATCCTGCATAGTACACCCGAAGCGAATGATTACGTCTCAACGTCTCCGCTCTTGAACATGTCACCATCATCCATCGATATATCCTATTCACCTGCAAGTCCTTCTGAAGTAATGAACAGCAATACTCATGATGTGGATATACAACAGCGACATCATCATGCCACTACCATGGCAACAACATCATCACCAGCATCATCCTCAGCATCTATATCATCTCACCATCAGCAACAACAGCAACAACCATCATCCAACATCACCACTACCTCTCATCATCATCAACCCAAGATTACCGTGGCAACACCCAAAGTCAAGCCACAGCAACCTGAAGATTGTTTATTGGCAGCATCATTAGATCGGCAACAAGATCGACGCTCACGAGAACGAGGATTATTGAACAATACATGGTCGCATCCACGTGAAGCTTATTTTCGAGAAATTGGATCCAGTCGCATGGTATCAGCTGAAGCGAATGCCATGGCAGGATTTCCCTATCAATCACCTTCCAATGCAATGATGGATGCACTACGCCATTCGACGCAACACCCTTCTTCATCTGGCAGTCCGTTAAATCCAGTAGCTACCCATCATCGTATCCCTAGTATTCATTCAACTCGTCTTCCTTCCTTACGACAGCACCCTTTTACTCGTCTAGAGCGACCAAGACGCTAACTATTATTATTGTATACCATTTCTTCTTCTTCATGTACAAACATTCTTCTTTTTTATCCAACAGGGTACTATTATTCTCAAAACAACAACATGTACACATTTTGTCTCTATATTATTACAGTTTGCGTATGATTCTTTTGTCTACCCATAATCGTGCAGCAACCAGACACAGGGTTGCGAATATGCTTGAACCTCCTGCGATCTGGATTGCACCTGTCCAACCAATGGATGCTTGCAGTTTCATGAATACAGGCGTCCCCAGTAACCCACCGATAGCTGCAACCATCCATGAAATCATGGCACCCGTGTATAAATAATTCATGCCCACCAAGGATGCAACAATGGATGGCATTAAACTCATATACATAGCGGCTGTAAAGCCCACCAATACTGCGTAAATGGCATACATGGGCAAAGTGCTGGATAATTGCCATAACACCATCGTCAAAAGCCCTGTGTGTCATCATTGGACGTATGAGAGAGATGGATTGCTTTTGTGGACATATATATATATATATATATATTACATACCAGAGACACCAGTCGTAAAGATCAGCGTGTTCATGTTGCCATATCGATCCGCCGCAAATCCCCATACAAGGCGTGAGATGCAATTACTTGCTGATGCCACTGACACCATGGCAGCACCAAGAGAGCCACTTGCCCCAAGAACTTGAGTTGCATAGGTTGGCATCAAATAAAAGGGTATCAGGTAGCCGAATGGAGCTAGTGCTAGGAACACCAAGAAAAGAATAAAGGGCGTACTGAGTAAAGGAGATCTTGTGTTTGCCTTTTTATCTTGTTCATCATCATCAGCACCAGCTCGATACTGTGGAGGCTTTGGAGGATACCTGGCTCGGATGAGAATGGTGGCCAGAGTAAACACCACGAATAAAATGCATGCCATTGTTCGTAATGCATTTCGATGTCCAAGTGTATCGAGAAGATATTGGGTTAGGGGTGAGAAACATATACCGCCAACGGGTACGCCCATATTCCCTATGCCGTTTGCTAAGGAACGCCTTTTTATAAACCACTGGGATGGGAGAACAAACGTTGCACTGACACAAAAGCTGGCTCCTATGCCATACATGACACCGTGTGATAAGGCTGTTTGCCATAACTCGTTGGCGATGCTGGCAAGAAAGAGGGCAAGAGGACAGAGCACCGTACCAATCATCATGGTACGCCGATAGCCGATGTAGTAAATGATATATCCCATAGGCAATCCCAATGACGTACTCAGCATGTAAGCAATTGTGCCTACGAACGCGATATGAAACGAATCGGTTTGGCCACCATAGACATGTTCAAGATAGTAATGTTGAAAAGCACCCCACGAAAACATGAATCCAACGACACCAAACGAGACCAAAAAGAGTGATACTGTGCTTAACCATCCTGGGTTATGCCATCCTTCAGTATAATACGGATCACTACCATCAGCAGCGGGACCTTTGGTTGCCATGGACGGGCTCATAGTGATGCTTCCATTTGATTCGTCATCTTCTTCAACGTGGTGCTGTGTTGGCTCATTGTTTGCCTTGTTGTTGTTATAGTTTCTTTCATAGCCTTCGTGATCATGATTTAGTGATGGTGTCATAGCGTTTTGTTATATAATAAAAGTTATTATTACAAAAGAAAAAAGTTGGATGGTAGAAAAAATTCAAGGTGAAGATAAAGGCAACAACTTCTGCTAACCTTATACGTGTCTTATGCATCATTCTCCCGAATTTATGGGGTCTCCATGCAAGGTGTATATTGATCACCCTCATATGCAATCACAGTGGTCCCAACGTAATTTTGGAATCTCATAGATCTAACATTCAAAAGCAACCAGATCAGGGAGCAGGGGCATGTTGGTGATAATAGATCAGTGGTTTGGATACACACATATACAAGCTTACTGCTACTACTACGACGCGTATAATGCATGTATCGATAACGGCCTTCCGAACAATATCTTTTTCTAAGTGCGCTCGGCAATGACGGCAATCATACATCAACGAAGAGCTGACAATGATCAACGGTCTTTTTGAAAAAGAAAAATGGGAAGAATATGTATCCAATATACGGAGATCTCTTCTTTTTCTCTCTGCTAGGGACTCCATTCAGGAGGCTTCTTCATCACGTATATGCTAAATCAGCTCATCAAATACTTGAGCTCTTCATCACCTAGCATGATGAGTCCCCATAATAGCGTCGTTGCTATAACCTTCTCGAGTCGTACATACTACTCAGCTGTCGTTCCCATCCCTGATCATTCCTTTGACTCCCCATTACTCACAATTTTAGATACACAGATGTTGTTAAAGATAACGGCATGCAATGTATACGTTGATGCATCACTTGTGCATGAATTCAAGTCTTATCTAATCTAATCTTATATATCTTAAGCAATGTTTGTAATACAAGGTAACATAAATCATACATGTAATCTCACAGCATGGATGTCCACCACCACGATGATCATCATTGGAGCAGTATAGGGAGGATTTCCACTTTGACGGGATCCGCCATGCGTGCTGCAAGGGGATGACCGAAAGTGATTTTCAGGGATAAGGTTGATGCCACAATTGCCGATCACTTTTGCTACTTTAAATACATTATACCCGAGTGGAGTAGAAAAACGCCCCTTGTTTGTTAATGCCATATCATGAACACGCTCCACCTTATTGCTTTGGGCATGGACTTCCGATAATAACTAGAATTCACATACATAGCAGATAGCGCATTTCAGCGTGGCTAAAGACCACATGCACATGTAAACGTGTTAGCCACGTCATTCTTCGTCTTCATCATATCATGATGATGGCGCACATTTGGTAGTTCTCACTCAAACATTATGGCGTTATAAGAAAGTCATCTTCTAAGAAGGCAGATCACATGCTGTACTATTAGCAAAAGGATGTAGGTTGGTAGGTACATGTGCCGTTATGAATACAAAGTTGGGGAATGAAATATAGGGGATATCTTGTGGTAGATTTATATCTTTACAAGGGGCGTCGATCCAGTTTGAACCGAATAGCAAGCATGGAGTAAGGCAGATATCACCAATCCAGAAAACATGACATGGGTATATTCTCCAACCTATCTCGCTTTGATTGAGGCCCATCTTGGTTCTTCTTTCGCTTTGTTCCCATTGTAGGCTTTGTCGTGTCCAAGAATAAATCACGTGTACCCACCGCGCAGACTCAGCTCGTGTACGGTTATATCCTTGGCTACTATCCAATCTTAGATCCCTTGTTCTTCTTACATACGATCAAGGCTTGATACACCAAATCATCAAGAATCAGAATCAATAAGCTAGTAATCATACGAGTATCCATATAAACTTACTCGATCGACACCAGAGAACATGAGAGAGATGTCTTCGTCAACCTTGGGGCGCTTTGAACAAAACCCAGATTCGTTGTGCTTTCGTTTCGTACCAGTGGAAGGTATGTAAGGGAAAGATGTATCCTGCGGATGTCGAGACATATCATGTTGTAGGTGTCCTTGTTGAACAAGATCTTGGTGTGCATTCCTCGTATGTCGTCTTAGCTTTGCGTCACTTGCAAAAGTCTTCTGGTAGCCATCGAAGCTACAAGATATCTCCCTCGTCTTGGTAAAGTTAGTTAATGTTGAACCATTCACCATTTTTTGGATATCTTACCTTGTGGACGGCCTCAACGTGATACCTCAAATCAATAGGTCTCTTGAATTTCTTGTCACACTTGAGACCATTGCGGACAACTGTAGCCTCCTAGAAAGATATAGTAAGTACCATGAAAGTAACGGTTGTATATTATATCATACCACATGGGCATATCGTTGATGATTCTTGAACTGCAAAAGATTCATGACCTTGTCACCACCAGGATGCTGGCACTTATACATGGTTTTCTACGCAAATTATAATCAATAATACCAAGAACGAGTACCGAACGTGGTACTTACTTCGTGAATTCCTTTGTGTTTCTTGACGCATGCAGGTGCCTTGAAGGACTTGCATGTACTTATAAAGTTACCTACAAAGGAGTCTCAATTTTCCCATCAGTCTAGGCATCCTTTTAATATATAAATGATAGGTATACCTACCGCAAAGGGTTCGCCAAGGAACACAGCCAAATGCCATTAGGTATCAATAATGAGCACTTTCAAGTGGTAAAGCAATGATGTGAGCCATAGATAACAAAAAAGATGATGCATAAGTACCTCATTTTTTGGGATCACATAATAACGTATACCCTTGAGACTTACCAAAGGCCGTTGATTGATCACGGTATGCATACAAGTAGAAAGAAAGGACGTACGATAGTGTTGGTGGCAACAACAGCCTCGTTTATATGTAAGTGGGCGTGAGAGTTGTTGTCATGATTGATCAAACTGATAAAGTGGTCAAGCATCGTGGAGCACACCGAATCGAAGTGATGGAAATTCATAGCTGATAAATCGATCTGCCACTTGAAAGGTGATTTTTGTAGGTGATATAAGTATGTCCCATTGTAGCTGTATTATAGGGAAGATTTCCACTGTGACGGAATCCACCATGCTGCAAGAGGAATCACCAAAAGTGATTTTCAGGGATAAGGTTAATGCCATGATTGCCGACCACTTGCTACTTAAAATGCATAATAGCCGAGTGGAGTAGAAAAAACGCCCTTCGTGTTAATGCCGTATCATGGACACGCTCCACCTAATTGCTTTGGACATAGACGTCCAATAATACCAAAGCTAGAATTCCTGTAGCAGATAGCATGTATAAGCGCGCTAGCCGTTCGTCTTCATCATCGTATGATGATAACACACATTTGGTAGTTCTCTCTCAAACAAACATTATGACAATATAAGAAACTCATCTTCTAAGAATGCAGAACACGTGCTGTACTATTAGTAAAGGGATGTATGTTGGTGGATACATGTGCCGTTATGAATACTAGGTTGGGGAATGGAATATTAGGGATATCTTGTGGTAGATTTATATTTTCACAAATGGACGTCGATCAAGTTTGAATCGAATGGCAAGCATGGATAAGGCAGCTACCACCGTAGCAGCTCCTGAAAATTGAATGCTCGCTGTCCAACCCAGCTTTGACTGCATCAAGCCAAACATAGGTGTACCCAATAAAGATCCTACTGACATGAGCACCCACGATGTTGCAACGCCGCTGTACAAATTATCCATTCCCACCAGGAGCGCAACAACGGATGGCATCAAGCTGATGTATGCTCCAGCAGTAAGGCCAACTAGTGCAGCGTAAACACCGTAAACACCTAGACTTGTTGCAAACTGCCACATGACCAGAGTAATGATACCTGGTTATGGAATGTAGCACAGCACACGTTAGCATGTGCATGGACAAACAAAAGATCTGGAGCTTACCGGATAGCAATGTTGTTGTAAAAAGGGTATTGCATTGACCAATTCGGTCGGCTGTCCAGCCAAGAACTACACGGCAGACGATATTGGCTGCATTTCCTATGGTCACTAACGATGAGCCCATAGATTCACTCGTTCCCAATACTTGCGTAGCATAAGTAGGCATCAGATAAAAAGGGATCAGATAACCAAGAGGCGCAAGCAAAGCAAAGATCATGAATAAACCAAATGGAATGCTGATAAGTGGGGAGGACAAGCATGATGAACGACGTTTCTTGTTGCTTTGACTCTTTTCATCATGGTTGTTGTTTTCTTCTTCACTGCTGGCAATGCTTTCGTTGCTGCGTTTTCGTGATGGAGGCGGGTATCTGGTACGAGCAAGTGCTGTTCCAAGAGCAAGAAGTACAAAAACCATGCAACCCATGACCCTGAGTGCATTTCGATATCCGAGGGTTTGAATGAGATGATTGGCAAGTGGTGAAAAGACCATGCCTCCAAATGCAACGCCTGTGTTACCAAGGCCATTGACCAATCCTCGTTTCCGTACGAACCATTGTGATGGTAAAATGAAGCATGCATTGAAGCAAAAGCCTCCACCTAGGCCAAAACACAACCCCCAGCACAAGTAACTGGCAAGATATGGAATTAAAAGACAGGCTTTCATCATTGCATGATATAGTAATACTCACACTTGCCATAATTGTGTGGCGGCACTTGCCAAGAAAAGTCCCAATGGACATAGGACGTTGCCTATTAACATGGTGCGGCGATAACCTATGCGGCGGATCACCAGTGACATAATTGGCCCAGTGCCTGTGACAGCTGCATAGCCAATGGTACCGACAAAAGCAATTCGGAAGGAATCTGTTTGTCCCTGGTATACATGTTGCAAGTAATACTGCTGAAACGTTCCCCAGCAAAATAGGAAACCCACAGTGGAAAAGGTGACGAGAAAAACGGTAGCGGTTGAAAGCCATCCAGGGTTTTTGAAACCTTCAGTCCAATACGGATCTTCACCATCAAATCGTTTATAGGATGATGAAAGATGATCAGAATCGGTTTTCTTCGTAGACGCTGCATCTTGTTCATTATTGTTGATCACTGGTAGCTGCTGTAGATCATCATCACTTTTTGCATTTTCAAGGTTCCCAGGGTGGTGGTCGCCTGATAAGGTTGATGGAGGCTCGCGATCCAAAGGTTTGTCTTTGCTGCTAGTCTGATCTTTTACCATGACTGGTTTTCTTTCCAAAAGTTCAATTAACTAAAATCGGGATAAAAGATCCAAGTGGAGAGAAAAAGAACAAGGATGATGGCAAGGTGCTACGTGCGGGGAAAACCAACATAAGCCTGTGGAGAAAAGATGTCCCTTATGACGGGGTAAGTTTTTTGCAAGCTTAATCTTGTACACCCATCCGACACTCCGCGATTATGGAGGATCCAAAAAACTTTGTTACTTGATCCGCTGTTGCTAGACAATGATACACTTTTATATAGGACCTAGCTAACAATGAGCCTTCATCCATCATTTCAACATGGGGTGATGACAAATCAACCAGCGATCATGTGCGTTCCGAACAATTGTACTTGCATGTGCATTGCATCGTTTGTGTATTTGCATCATAGGATGATATTAAAGGGTGGATTTACTACTAACATACAACAGAAGGGTGATTGAGAGGATAACTGTGCCTGGATTACATAATACGAGAGTGAGAATATCGGATCAAAAGTGACACCTTAGAGCTTGCTGAGAAGCCTCTTATCCAGCAAGAAGCGAATGATCAACATACTTGCAGCAGCTGCAAGGGACGTTGCACCGGCAAATTGGATTGCACACGTCCACGAAATCTCTGCCAGTCTTCCAAAGAAAGGGGTACCCAGCAATGTCCCAATCGCCATGAACATCCATGCCATAGAGCCACTGATATATAAATATTGCTTCATTCCCACTATCCTTGCCAACACGGATGGGATCAATCCAAAATAAGCACCCGATGTTAAGCCAATTAACGCACAGTATGCAGCATATGTAGACAACGTATGTGCGTTTTGCCACATGATCGTGGTGAAAATTGCTGTGCATGAAAATGTCAGCTTTGGTCTTTTCCCCTGTTCTTACACTTCTCCTTCACTCACCTGAAACGAATGTCGCGATGAAGAGCGTATTGATTTGTCCCAAACGATCTCCAATCCAGCCAAGGCTTATCCGCGACAGAATGTTGGTCGCCATTCCCACTGACACCATCGTGGATGCAACTGACGACGAGCAACCGAGTTCCACCATTGCATAGGTAGGCATAAAGTGGAAGGGGATAATATATCCAAAGGGTGCGAGAAGTGAGAATACCATCGCCAGAGCAAATGGTGTACTGAGCAAAGGGGATGATGCACGTTCTGATATGGATCCGTAGTTGTTATCGCGTTGTTGCTTATTGGAAGAAGAAGAGGATGGTGGATATCGCACTCTTACAAGGACTGTGGCCAATGCGAACAAACCAAAGAGGATGGCACCCAATACACGTAAGGCGTTACGATAGCCCAATGTCTGCATCAAGTACTCGGATAGGGGTGAAAAGCATAATCCACCTACAGCTGCTCCAGTATTCGCTAGGCCATTTACAAGCGCTCTTTGCCGAACGAACCATTGAGATGGAAGCATAAACGATGCACTGAAGCAGAATGAAGCCCCTAAGCCAAACAAAAAGCCATGGAATATGAATGTCTGCCACAATTGGGTAGCAACGCTGGCGAGGAACAGACCAAGAGGACACAACACAGCACCGATAGCCAATGTATTGCGATGACCGATCCTATTTATGACCAACGATAAGGGAATTCCAAGAGAGGATGAAAGTGCATGGCCAATGGTACCAACGAAGGCTATATGGAAAGCATCCGTTTGTCCTGGATACACCTTTTCAAGATACACTGGTTGGAAGGTGCCCCAACTCATCATCATGCCAAAAGTACCGGTTGTCACCAAGAACAGACTCCCGCCTGCAAGCCATCCTGGATTACGCCATCCTTCAGTATAATATGGATCGTCTCCAGTGGTTACCAGCGGTTGACTTGTTGTATTATCAATGTCGCTTTCAGCATGAAGAGTCACTTTAGCCTTGGCAGCCGGCTCTTCAGCGTTGCGGTGAATATCAGAAGAATCCACGAATGTCGCTGCTGAATAAAATCCATCCACAGGCGTCGAGCTCCTTATCCCTTCTTGTCCTGTCAGTTGGTGTTCTATGGTCGGATTACTGGAATCGTTATGCGGATTAGTCATAGTTGTTCGAGTAGCAAAAGAAGATGTACATATCTTGGGGATATAAAAAGGAGTGCATTATAAAACGATAGTGTATGAATGCATATGCTCTGAGGATCAACAATGTACGTTGCCCTACATTTCAACAACCTTCCACACCCCCCCCCAAATTCTATGCAATCAGGAAAACGGTTACTGCTCTGCATTCCATCAAAGGAGATGCAAGATCAAATGCAGTTTACATAGGAGCCGGATATAGTGATAACATATGGATTTATTAGTCTCTCTTCATTGATTTGAATCATCATTCCTTCAAAAGGTGGAATAATCTCGTTGCAATGTGTATAAACTGAATGGCTAACTTTTAACGCTACACAACAAATGCATACCATGTGTACAGACACATTATGTTGTTCTGTGAACGTGCTTGAAACATGGCCCAAACCAAAGGCGATTGAATACATTGCTGATCGCTGCATAATAAACGCCGTTGACCGGTGGCAAAAAAAAACAAAACACCCCAGCCCCATAGCTCAGATTTACATCTTTATTGTATTCACCTAATGAATGCATCATTGTACCTCACTCTTCCTTTGGCATGATACCGTTGTTGCGAGGAGAGTACATACTTATTGCCTACTATGCTAATCGACGATGCAGCATAGCATCGCGTATTATAGTAAACACTGATTCTGATAACCTAAAACCGGCTCCTACTTGCATTGCATTGCATGGGATAAACAAGCAGCATAGGAGAGAAAACGATATGCCACGTATGATTCATCATTGGCCTTTGTAGAAGCTCGGAAATCTAAACGCTTCAGGCAAAATTGAGTGCTCTGCCAATCTTGAAGACTTATAGTCGCTCATGAATCCGATGATGATGCTGCGGCCTACTATGTGAATCCCAGCTCATCGCAGCCATCCATCACATCATCATTATCTTTCAAAATGACATGCATTATATGCTAGAAATATAGTAGTAGTGGGTATCCAGCATCGAGATTTTCTTCTTCAAAGTCGAACATGCAATCAATGCAAGTATACTATAAACCCACAGCATGTGTCCAATGATTTCCGCGCTCAGCATCCACACACTACTAAATTTCTCCTCCTTAAAAGGATCTAGCCCAACTCCAACATCCATTTTCATGTCCTACTACTTGATTACGGTGCTCACAACGTCTGTATTATGTCCAGGACCTTTTTTAAGTCTGTCCCATACGGCGGTGCAAAACCATAAGCATAGATTCACCCAACCACTTGAGACGACAGTTTGGTAGTCCGAAAGGGGGCTTTATTGGCGTTTATATGCATAAGATGGCAAGCTGTTCCTTACTCGAAAATCAATCTTTTCAGCACGAGGCAACCTAACAACATTATCCCAACGTTGCACCCGACCATCAAGGCGATCCAGCTTTTCAAAGATACGCGATACCTACATAAATGTGTTTGTCAACGGTACATGGTGTTCGACTGAATCCCTCAATCGCTTACCGCATCAGAACGCCATGGTGGATACGCGATATGATCACCCTCGTCATCCGACATTAGCAACGGTCCAAAGATAGCAGTTACTTTATCCAAGTCATCGGTGAGCGCACGCACTTCCGGATCGTCCTTTTTGGCCTGGTATGTTCTGGCGCGGATGTTTTTAAGCTATGTATTGCGTGAGTAAATGGTCAAGTGGCATGAAGTGTTATAGGCAAGCTATTGGATATTTGCCGTCGTACGCTTGTTTCTGGTGCGTTGTCTAGATTTGATTCCTTCCAATTTTACCGTACTGGCTTTGCTTTTGGCACGTGCATTTTCATACTGGCGCCTTAAGGCGGTCCGAAAATCGGTGTCCCTCCACTCGAACGCAAGATATTGCGGATATTCGCGAAGCCTGCTGATTATTGTATTGGCGACAAGCAAATTATCATCATGCTGCCATTCTTTATCAAGATGCCATTGAAGAGTAGGGTCCTCTTTTTGAATCTTATGAACGGCTGACTATTAACGAAGCAACTTTAGTATGGCACAAGAGAAGAAGGATGGCGATGCAAATGAACGACGAGCACCCGAGAAGACTTCAACATGGTCAACCTCGCCTTGAACGCCCAAGGATTCACATACGCAATTGGCGTCGAATCGATGGTGCAAGCACAAGGACCAGTAAGCATCACACATGGCTCATTTCCATGAGTTCGCTCTGCTGAATGCATATTACTCACTCCCTCCAAGTACTCACAATGACTCCTGGTTTGCTTTTGTTGGTTTTTATGCCGTAGATTTGTTCCTCTAAGCGAAGAACTCGTTCAACGAGTTCCGAAGGCGACATCATTGGGGTATCAGTGGTATTGTCACTAGATGCAAAGTAGGTGCAGATGCTAGGATCAGGATTAGAAGTTTGCTCAGACACGAGAAATAAAGTGAATGGTTGTACACCACCATCCCCATCCGTAATATAAATTTTTGACATCGGAGTATAGAGCACCCAAAAAAGGAAGAGGTCAGGAACAATGAAAAGTATAGAATATACACTTTCAACAGCTCGTTATCGAGTAGGATTCCATCCAGATGCCTTCGATCGAAATCACATGTACCCGCTGAATATGTTCATCTCGCAAAGACAATGATCATGTCTACTTTGCAATGCATTAGTATGGATCGATAAACACTTGACCCGCTCCTCAACTTATTTTTAATCCATGAATCGATATGCGATGATTGGAGAAGTTTATCATTGCTTTAGGATGGTCGCTATTACGTCCTCATGTTTCTAGGCCCCTCGTCACGTAATCCAACCGCGGTACAATACTTGAATGAACCTCAAGTCCTTTCATGTATTCCAGCATGTCCCTCAACGTCTCAAGATTACCATGACAACACCAAATATCAAACCATAACAACATGAGGACCATATCCATTGTATATCAAACAATGGCGCCCATTTGCCATCCACAACTCTTTTTACACATGTCATGCATCCTTTTTCTTGCATAAAGGAGGATTGGTTCCAGTGATTTCCCATCCATTGTTCTGCTGGTCAAGTGCATTTCCAAATACTCCAATGGGGGTTCCCGATCCACCAGTAACCAGCATTATGATGTATGTACTTGTGCTACAGAGCTCATCATCTTTCTTAGCCGTAATGATTGAAGCTTACAATGGATCAAGCTTCCGTAACAAGCAGGGTTGTTGGGTACCATTACTATGGGATTATTAACATTGAAAATACAAGCGTCTATTTAAACATGTATTGACACTACCCATCGTCTAATCAGCATATGAACAATGAAGTTTAATGATTGTAATATGACAGAAAGAACAAGAGCGTCTCGATACAATGATGTGGGTATAATCCAATCTCCCCTTTCAGCCTTCAAATTTCTATCCTCCCTTTCCTTCCAGGTGCTAACCAGTGGATCACAAAGAATCAGCAGGTGTCATTGTGCCATTGTATTCTTGGTTGCTGCCGTCATAGCCTCTCATCCATGATTGTAAAAGTAGCTGTTACATGCATTGACTTGAATGTTGCAATATCATCCATGGTGGTAAATCCTCTCTTGTCAAAGATATAAGCCATCGTTTCCATGCCATCCAATTCATCCAATCCATCATCACCCTCAGCCGTATCCACGCGTTCGTTACTGCTGACGACGAGCCAAGTAGCGAAAGCAACATTCCAGAATTCCACATTACTGCACTTGATTGCATCCATCTATTCATCCATAACCGTTGCGAGTCCAATAAGAAAGAGTCTCTGTGATCGCTGCTGATATGCTTCCTTTTCCATCCGAGTGTTGGTCTCTCTCTTTCTTGGTCATTTTCAGTGCAGCTCAACAAGGCGAAGAGTGCTTGTATTGCGGGGTACTTGATAGCTGATATGGGACCATCCATTAGAAGTCGTATGCATCATTGCAAGTTGCCACACGTGAATAAAGCTGCTTTTACACAATGGCTATCAGCTAACCACGTGAAGAGGCCGCAAGTAACTTGAGACAATGGAGACCTTGCTAGTGGCAGCTGCTGTTACGGGATGGTTGTGACAGAGGAGCGTGTCGTAGTAGTAGAGTGACAAGATTGTGAACACTGCTTGGGATAATAAAGTCCTTGCTAATAGTAACTGCTGGAATGAATGCTGTTTCGTTTGGTTGTGGCAGAAGAGTGTACGAGGGAACGTGCAGTATCAAGAAAGGCGTGTGTTGTAGTGGGGTGCACGCGCCATGCACTTGCCATTCAGTCCCAGACAATCGGTTCAAGCCATTCGTAGCATTGACATGGTGGGATGAAGCAGGACAATCGTTCGCAGGTTATAGTTGTAGATGAATGGGGCAACAGTTGAGAATGGGAAGAAGAGGGAAATAAAGTGTGAGTGGAAGAGGTGGAATTAAATCTGTCAGGCAGTCAGACATATCCATATACACTGATATCAATGCATGATATTGGGGTTGCCTGTCTCGACCCTCAAACTTTCACACATTGTGCTCTACGTCATGCTGAACAACTTTGTCTTAATAAAGAACTCACACTTCATTTGAAAATTTCGAAAGGGAGAGCATAATGTGGGGTTTACTATGATGGGCGGAAATTGGGAAAGCGCCGGATTTATGAAAAAGTCAGTTTACTATGTAGGTAATTGGGATTCCCCATTTCGCACTTGAAACTTGGTCAGACGGTACTCTCGCACATGCTGATCAACTTCATTCATTTAAAAACCGCATGGTTCATTATGAACAATTTGAATGCCGGGCAGTCCAAATGTAGGAGAAAATAGGGTAGACGCTCCTGCTCCCCGAGATCGCCTACCTCGGACCTGAAACTTTCACACAACATCCTTTCGAACACGCCGAGCAATTTCGTTCCCATAAAGATCCCAGAGTTCATTATGAAAACCTTGAATGTACGAGAGACGACAAATGGATGGAAACATAAATAGGGTGTACGGCCGCGCGCGCCGATATTGCCCATGGCGACGTCGAAGCTTGGTCAGGAGGTGCGCTCGGGCATGCTGATCAACATCGTTCTCATAAAGCCTCTACACATCATTATGGAGATTTCGAGATACAAGCACCTTTATGTTTTGCCTATGCTGTAAACGTGATGCTATATGGCAAGTGGTCTTTGTTCATTGTCAAGTAGGTGGACCCCGATAGAGCCGAAGATGCAGACGGACTTCTTTGTGCAACACAGCTCATTTGCATAATACTTCCCAATGAACAAAGACCACTTATCATATAGCATCACGCTTACAGCATAGTAAAAACATAAAGATGCCCATAACTAAAAACTCTACAATGAAGCGTGGGGTCTTTCATAGAGCAAAGTTGCTCGTCGGGGTGAGGCGCACCTTGGGTGCAAGTTTCACGATCAGGTTCGCTGATCCCAGATTTCGCAATGTCACCACCAGCCAAAGTGGATTGAGGGTCGACCTCTTGAATTTTTTTTTCCACTTTGGCTGGTGGTGACATTGGGTGAATGTGAGATTGGCCACGACGATCGTGAAACTTCTACACAAGGTGCGCTTGACCCCGCCGCGCAACTTTCTTCGATTGAGGACCCACGTTTCATTGTAAAGTATAGAGATATAGGCACCTTTATGTTTTTACATATGCTGTAAGCGTGATGCTATATGACAAGTGATGTTTGTTCATTGTAAAGTAGCTCGACCCTGATAGAGCGGAAGATGTGCAGGGGCGTGCATGTGTAACACAGCTCATTTGCATGATACTTCACAATGAACAAATACCTCTTATCATAGCATCATGGTTCTAGCATATGTAAAAACGTAAAAGTGCCTGTATCTAGGATTGGCAAGCCTGATCGTGAAACATGATTGACAAGGTGCGCTCGACCACGACGAGCAATATTGTTCTATGAAAGAGCCCATGTTTCATTGTAAAGTTTTGAGATAAATGCACTTATAGTTTTTACATATGCTGAATAGCATGATGCTATATGATAAGTGGTGTTTGTTTATTGTGAAGTATCATGCAAATGAGCTGTGTTACACATGCACGCCCCTCCGCACCTTCCGTTCTATTAGGGTCAAGCTACTTGACAATCAGCAAAGACCACTTGTCATATAGCATCATGCTTTTCATCAAAGGTAAAAAGGAGAAAGTGCATTTATCTCTAAACTTTACAATGAAACATGGGCTCTTTCATAGAACAATATTGCTCGTCGTGGTCGAGCGCACCTTGTCAATCATGTTTCACGATCAGGCTTGCCAATCCTAGATACAGGCACTTTTACGTTTTTACATATGCTAGAACCATGATGCTATATGATAAGGGGTATTTGTTCATTGCGAAGTATTATGCAAATGAGCTGTGTTGCACATGCACGCCCTTGCGCATCTCTGCTCTATCAGGGTCAAGGTGCTTTACAATGAACAAACATCACTTGTCATATAGAATCACGCTTACAGCATATGTAAAAACATAAAGGTGCCTGTACCTCAGAACTTTACAATGAAACGTGGGTTCCTCAATCGAAGAAAGTTGCGCGGCGGGGTGAAGCGCACCTTGTGTGCAAGTTTCACGATCGTCGTGGCCAATCTCACATTCACCCAATGTCACCACCAGCCAAAGTGGAAAAAAAAATTCAAGAGGTCGACCCTCAATCCACTTTGGCTGGTGGTGACATTGCGAAATCTGGGATCAGCGAACCTGATCGTGAAACTTGCACCCAAGGTGCGCCTCACCCCGACGAGCAACTTTGCTCTATGAAAGACCCCACGTTTCATTATAGAGTTTTTAGTTATGGGCATCTTTATGTTTTTACTATGATGTAAGCGTGATGTTATATGACAAGTGATTTTTGTTCATTGTCAATCGCCTCTCTTATATTAGAGCCAAAGATGCAGAATGACTTGGGTGGTGTCACAAGGCCAGGGGCAGGAGTTGAAGGATCGATCCTATTGGTGGTGGGTGCATGATGGATATTTACCCCTATGTGTTTATAGTAAGGTCCGCGTATGATAGCTCGTATGGCACTTTTTTCAAGTTGACCATGGTATGGTCAATTAGCCAAACATGATCACTGCATGTGAAAGTGTCTTGTTTTAAAGTGCATGAAGCGCGGGCCTTAAATTTGGCCTTCTTGTCACCCAAGAAGGTCGCCCCAGGATGGTTTTATTCTGATTGACAGCAGCAAAGAACGATCATCGACATCAAACCTGAGAGACTTTTGGCATTAGAAGATGTTTTTGGATACGCTGGATGTTCTTTGTATACTAACTATGTCATATTTGATTGTGCAATCTTGAGGTGTTGGTACGAGTGATCTTATTATTGTTGGGAGCGTGGTTGCTACATGATATATGCAAAGTGAAAGGCTTTCTTTATTACGGATATTGCTGCGAGCTTCAAGTCCTTTGTAGTATACAAACATGCCCCTTAACATCCCAAGATTACCATGCCAACACCGATAATCATACAGCCTGAGAACAATATCCATCGTCAAACAATGACGCACTCATCTGCCATTCCACAACCCTTAATGTACACATAGTACCGTGACTATGATACTTTTAAAACTAAAGGTCCCATAACAGCCAAAATATGGATTCATTCTATGATTGCTTTTATTCACGTATGCCTGCTGGGATGTTGTAGAGCTGGATCAAATCATTCTTATGATGACGCCTTCGACATGATATTACATATATGATGGATGAAACATAAATAGGCTAAGGACCGGGGGTATTGACTATAGATATCTTGGTTCTAGCATAAGCGAGGAGTGGTTCCAATGAGTTACCATCCGTTGTTCTGCTGCTCAAGTGGACTGCCAAAAACTCCAATGATGGCTCCCGATCCACCAACAACCGCAAACCTCGTTCACTCATGGGGCCACACCGATAAAATGCCACTCGTTTAAGAGGCAATATCTTTCGCAAGGAACCAAATGCGTCGACCGTCATGAAACCTTCCACATTATAAAACTCGATCGATTCGAGATTTCTGGTAGCTGGCGTGCTGGTAACACCATCACCACGAAGACGACTTAGGCATTGGGTCATGACTTTCTTATCCCGTGGTCTCCTCGTCCCATAGTCATTCAATTCAATATGCCGTAATGACAATATTTGCGCCAGTGCCTGGTATATCTCATGTGATCCGAAAACATTTCCTCCAAATACAAAACGTTCCAACGGAGTATTGGTATCGGCAATAGAGAATAGCAACTCTTCAAGTCCATAAATCACATGATCGGTGTCGCTGACTCTCAGGCATCGTAAATAGGGCAAATGAAGTCCAACAAGCGCGCGATAGATAGGACCAGCATGGGAGGTATCAATGTAGACGTATTTAAGATTTGGGCACTTTTTGAGCAAAGGGATCACAAACGCTGCTTTGGCTGGTGCATGTGGATAGCCAACATGATACTGAAATTCCTCCAAAGCTGGTAATGGGTTGTATACAAGTATATAGTAGAGGTCATTTAGTTCAGACATCCCATTCCCATCACGAAGCTCTATATCCAAATAGAGCCGCTTAAGGTGTTCACAATGTTGAGTGAGCATGGTTGCTGTCTGTTGGTATAAATCCCCGGACTTCACACGTAGATTAAGCTCTTGTAGTGATGCCGTAGTAGATGATCTTGTTGCTATCGACACATGACGTCGGTCCTTCCACCATGGATCGTCATAGGAAAAGAATCTGGTATTTACACCAACACCTTTGAGTGAAGGGCAAGCATCCAATATCTGTTTCATGTCCATTGAATCATCCCAATTGAAACGTAGATAGCGTAGCTCCGGGCAATGTCGTACAAGTGACAACAAATCTTGCATTTCCATGTGAGTCCTGATTTCCAAGTACTGCAGTTGTAGATGTCGATCTTGTTCAAAGTACTTGAGATAAGGTTCACGAGACTGAGGGAAGGTGATTGTGAGGTGAGTGAGAAATGGACAACAATCAAGCAGTGGAGAAATGTCAATTTGATCTTCTGCGGGTTTACAGAAATCCAGCCATAAGCGACGTAGTTTGGTTCCCAGCTGATACCACTCCTTCGATACTTCAATGACACTCGACCCTTCGACTGGCATAAAACACAACTCTACACGTATTGATGTAAGTTCTTGGAATAGAATGGGTGTCAAGTATACAGCTACTCACGCAATGTATCCACATGGGGTAGATCCAATGCTAGCAGATTGCCAAGGACTTGTTGAACGTTGACCCCTTGTCCCCAAGGAGCAAAATGAATCCCTTGAACGACTCTTCCAAGATACTGTAACGATGGACGTGCATTGTTGAGGCGCTTCATGTTGAGATGTAGCGATCGGTCGTGCGCGTGGATCCAGGTTGGAATGTTGTCGCGCCATTGCCTACATACAAGCGAGCACTCGAGTAGTTGTTTCAGATTCAGGTACGAGAAAATGACATTATTGATTTCGGCAGGAAACTGGCAAAGAGGAGTAATCAAAGTCATCTTTGAAGAAGGTGGATACGCGTTGTCAAGGAAACCACAAAGGTTCAATGATGGGCAACAGCTGCGTCGCATAAATTCCACGACCCGGTCCTGGTTACACCTTGTAACAGCTTCAGCCATCATCAGCCATTCGGACTATCAACACCAACAGCACGCAGCACCACAGGGCATAATATGTCACTTCCTAGTTGAATTGTAATATTTGATTCAACATAATCGAATGTCTTTCGGTGGGGCACCCGAGGTCCGGTTTCCGCCCAGCCAAATCATGGAGCATGCTGATATGTGGAGGCACAGCGCTGGTGGCGGATATTGATTATCAATTCGTGCAACCTCTCAACAAGATCATTGCGGGCGCCCTGTTTGTCATCAACAGCACATACTACTTCATTCATATCCTGCGGCTTTTTCATTAGTTCATGAGGAGTGTTACCATGCCAATGGCCCCGATTCATGCATGGACAATCAAACAATCCCGCCACTTTATCGGCCGATGCACCATCCGCAACTACGTAGCATCCGTCACATTGTCGTCCTTATGAGCATGGAATCCACACACCCACCATGGATCACTTACACATTGTAACACTTTGATTACTTACAACATCAAGATCCCAGCGGTTTGGTATGTATATCATTCATTGCACCTCTGAAGGCATATACAAACACTGACCTTTGTGGCCATCCATCATAGAGCTTGGTTGTTATCCTACTTTCATTGTTGTGGATGTCATTGTGATAGTTGATGCTTGACACGATGTAAAACCCAATCATAATGCTTGCTAAGACGCTATTCAATTTACACATCTTTCTATGTAGTAGCTACGACGATCCATTTGCTGGCATGAAAATATCTGACATGGCGCATCCGTCTGTTTCAATTCTTCTTGGCTCCAAGTTAGGCGGTGAAGAGTTTACCTAACGAACCTTGCATAAGGACGCTGGGACAGTAAGTGTTGTTGTTGGTTATGTTTGCATCTTTAGCTAATTCATTTCTTCAAGGTTACACTCCTTTTTCACTTTTACGACTTGAGGAAAGACGTTGATCCCATATATGATCAAGGACTGCTGGCTAAGAACATGGAATGGTGGTTAACCAAAGGACATCAAAGGACGCCGTTGGACATGGAGAAAGTTGAATGGCAAAATATCCATAAGGTAGAGGAGGAGTGGGTATGGCGGTCTTTGACAGAACACCAACCAAGGAAAAGGATTTGCAGTGCACCATCGGCGGTTTCGTTCTTTTCCGCTTCTGGAGGCATCTGATTGCAGAAAAACATCAACAACAGCCAAAGGGACCATTGAAAACCACAATGCCAAATGAAGCCGTATCATTGACGACATCCATGTTCATCACCAAGGACACGTGCTCATTCATGTACATACGTTGAGGTCTTCTGATGGATCCTACTGACTCTGACTCTGCTTACGACCCAATACGACGGATCCTTGAGAATGAAACGAAGCTCAATGGTACATTATATCCGACAGCCGAATTCAGAACGCTTTATGTTACTATTACTATGTATGTACGCAAAGCTAGCGACTCCGTTGAATGCAATGACTCTGCGTTGGTGTGCTATCAAGGGTGTCGGAGGATCATCATGTCACGTTCCATAGCAGTAAGACCATGCTAAAAATAAAGCGTTCTTTGTAGTGCATCATAATGAAAGCATCATAGGAGATATTGGGTTGTGGGTGTCTTGTCTGCCCCTGCATCATGATATATGTGGATCATTTGCGGAGAAAAAAAACCAAGTCAAAATTAGCGTATCATATGATATGCATGTGTGTGTGTGCGCGTGTGTATATGCCTATGATGTCGCCGCTGGATATGTAGGTAGTACGGATGAGACAAATTTGCATTATTATTACAAGTTGGATCGCCCACCCCCTCTTTTTCATGCAAACCAATAATCACACAAATATCGCAAACCTAAGCTGTATATCTTGTTTCTTTGATAATCATGATGGAAAGGGAATAAGGGGAATCAGAGGAGGGATGGGTTGATGGAAGCAAAGAAGAAGAGAGAGTAGAAAGCAAATCATGATCATAAAAATCGTATCGTATGGAAGAATAAAAGAACAACGTCAACTCAAGCTCTACATGGTGTGTGTGTGCGCAATCATGCCTTTTTGGCAGCACGGGATGGCGTGGATCGAGTACCAGCCTTCTTCTTTGCAGGTGCCTTGACGTTGGATTTGGCCGTGGTTGATGCCTTCTTGGTAGGTGCTGCCTTCTTGGTAGATGAGGCTTTCTTTTTGGTTGCAGCAGCGGTAGCAGCCTTTTTAGCAGTGGCAGCCTTCTTTCTGGCAGCAGCAGTTGCAGGCTTCTTGGTAGTAGCAGCAGCCTTCTTTGCAGGTGTGGCGGCCTTCTTGGCCTTGGATGCTGCGGAGGCCTTTTTGGTAGTGGGTGTCGTCTTGGTTTCCTTCTTGGTGGTAGTTGACGATGAAGACTTTTCAGGCTTGACAAGCTTTACAGTACCGGAAGTGCCTAAACCATCCTCAAATTAATATACAGGCCACACAAAAACCATCCTATGTTTTGATAACGCGTATATGAAACGACGCGTGTTTTTGAAAAACAAGTCTCCTCCTCCCTCTTTTCCTTTTTCCATCCCACTCTCCCCATCATCGCCATTCATGTATTCTGTTGAACATACCTTTGGGTTGAGAAAAGACACCCTTGGCGACACCGCGTTTGATAGCAGCATTGAATTGCGAGTCAAAGTGGGAATTGGCGGTGAGATCATAGTTGGCGAGGAGATACTTTTTCAAAGCTTGACGCGAGCTTCCTTTGCGCTCCTTGAGTTCAATGATCGCAGCTATATCAGTCGTTATCAGCAAATGATCGTAAAAAGCATGTCGAGAGCTGGTGTGAATGATGGGTGTATTTAGGTACCTTTAATCATTTCTTCGTACTGCGCAGGAGGAAAAGCAAAAAGAAAAAATTGTTAGATACCGCACTCCACCGATCCAACACATTCCTCCCAAAGAAAGAATAGATCATGGATAAACAACTTACAGTAGGATGAGCTGACTTTTTGTTGCTGGAGGCAGCTTTGGATTGAGTAGCCTTTTTCGTAGGAGCCATGATACACGTTAAAGTAAAAGAAAAGGAAAAGCGAAAGGGAAGAAAAGCAAAATGCAAAAAAGTCCAATGTCTGAGTCGTTAAATCGAGCGGTGACCCAATAAGAATGCATTGCCCAATATGCATATGAGCTTGAGAAAGTGTGGGAGCACCGTATTATTTGCTTCCATTTCCTTTGGGTATAGCTTATCGCTCCTGGATAATATATGTATGTCATCGTTAATATTGTGCTGTATCTAACACTCATGGCTGATGTCAGTTTCATGCATCAAAAAAAGTGGGCTGTGTTATAAAAGACAAGGAGTAGTTTTACTCGAAAGAAAGGGGGAGGTGGGGTTATATTATGTGTAGGCTATATTCAAGATAACGTGCCTTCAAACATTTACACAACAATAACAGGATTGAGATAGTCAGAGCTAAAAAGGCTATTGTCGATATCCTTCTATCGCTATCACTGCTCATTGTTTGAGAGGAGTAATAGCAAAACGTGCCACGCACAGATTGCGTAACAATGACACTTGTGCTTCTTGAACCCTTTTGAATGTGCACAAGGAACACACAGACACAGGGGAGATGATACCCCGCCCCAGGTTAAGGATACTGGTACCATGGCAAGTCAGTTGCCACACCACGTTGGTACTTGTGACAATGCATCATGCAAAACGTGATCACTGCTTGTGGGAAAATTGCTCTCGTATATTGAGACCCCACAAGATTTCATCATGCAGCTGTCTAATCCATGCACAGGACCATGAATAGATCTACGATCATCATCAGTGCTGCATATGTATAGGCTGTATTACGAAGAATGCTGCATGACCATTGTATGTCAATAATTTTATGCTATGTATGGTGGCCGCAATGATATATGGATAATTGCTGTTGTTGCCTGGGTGATTATGCTTGTTTCAGATGCTGATCCCACACCACTATGCCGATGAGGAAGAACATAATGAGGGATGGTTACACAAACCGGTCAAGATTCAAGCATAATATACGTGCGTGAGATTAAGAACGTCTCTTGGTGTCCACAAGTGGCTGCTGCTCCAAACGCTCACTGTCAGATAATGCCGTTCTAGGCATATCATTTATAGATAGTACCAACATGATACCCAGAAACTCAAGGAAAGCGAGCATCGTTCTCATTGCTACCATGTTAGATATAGCTATCGTGATTTCAAAGTCAAAGGAAAACGGGGGAGAAAAGTGATGCCATTAAGTAAAAGATGATGCTATGACAACATCTTGTAATTTTTGCGTGTGGATTTTTGTTTTGGTGCCACTTGTTCATTTCTTTTTTGGTGGTGGTGGGCCCCTTTCTTTTCCAACCCCTTGTCTCTTTCATACTACAACTATTACTACTCCACCATTACTGTTATATCTTTCCACCCCTTTCTTTTTCTCTCACTCTTTTTCTCTCTTTCACTCTTGAACGACCCTGTATGCTCACCAAACTACCGACAGAATTACTGCATATTGTACTCGGTCATTTACGATTTCGAGATTTGGAGACACTTTTGAATATCCCAGGAATAGCTCATGTCGTGAGACAATGTCTTGTAAGGCGATTCAGGTTCCAATACCAAGCAAGTTCTTTATTACGACATTATGAAGCGATGCCCAAAGATACCCGCAGTAACCAAGAAACCCGGCATACGATAGCGAATCAATTACTGGAGCTGATATGTCACTCGGTGGAGGAATGTGCTCGGCAGGATCAACGGGCCAAATTCACCGAATTGTTGAGCAGCCTTGAAAAGTGGGTTGTACGACGTGTACTATCGGGAGAGTTGCCGACTGGCATGGAATTGGATTACGCTGATTTATGTCTCGACATCCGATACATGTACCTTCATCGTCCAGCTGTTCGTGTGTTACATGATGCAGTAAGTAGTCTCCATGGAGAAGGCTGTTGCTATGGATACTGATTGATGATGTTGTTGTTGATACATAGAAATATCGGAGAAGGAGTACAAAGTACCCACTGGCACCATTTTTACCTCGAGAATTCACTTCCATATGGCGTCGACAATGCAGCCAAGGTGCACAAATGTTGGCCAAATCCAATGTTTTATCAGTTAATAACGGCCCCCTTTGTCGTGCTCATGCGACTCGGCTAGAGTTTGCTCGATTCTTTGGAAAGCTATTCAAGGTCACTAGTCTTTATCTCGAATCCAATCTCGATGGGACTTTCCAGGAATGTGTTCGTGAAGCGCTTGTATCGGGTGACGTGGAAAGCTTAATTGTGATGCGGAGTGCTTCCGGTAGACAAGAGGACGTGGAAAGCATGTGTATGATGGTATCCACTGCAGCAGAGCAACTATGGGCCTATCTCAACTCGATGGGTGATTTAATGACGCCGGATGCCACATTAGAACAACAAGCTCGTTTGGTACATCCACCAGTTGGCATTCAAGATGATGACAATGACGACAATAACAATGACGATGACGATGACGATGATGATGATGATGAAGCATTATCTTCTCCACCAGATTGGTTAATGCCACAACGCTATACGATCCATGATGATACCCGGTTAAGACTCAAGGTATGTATGTATGCATGTTATAAAGAGAACAACCCATTAACGCTTCAAAACATATGTAGATCATGGATGAATTATGCCAAAAAGGATGGTGCTGGTTTAATTAGCGTGTATACATATATGAAACTACATTAAAAAAGAGCGATCCAATACATCAATGAAAGTGGAGTGGGTCAGCGGGGGTCTTCTGCGGGGCTATGGCCAAATGTGATCAATCTTCCTTTTCTTCTTCCTCTCCAACACCACACCGCATCGCACTTGTATTTTATCCATTCTCTCTTTCCCACCCAATGGATGGCAATGCAACGACTTCATCACACAGCTGGACAATCAAGACAAAGAACAACACTGAAATCAAACGCTATGAGCCACCTCCACCAGCAGCAACCTTGACTGACCCCTTTGAAGATCGCTTGAAAGCATTCATCAATGACCCCACCACGCGCACCATGGTCACTGAACTGCACTCTCGTTCTGTCACTGAATTGAATCGTCGTCATTTGGAACGCCAAGCACGCAAGAGCAACGGCAATATCACCGTGCCAGCACAAACACGTCCAGACGCGCCCACGGAGGAGACAACCACCACAACCACGACAGCTGTTATAGAAGAGGAGCATCAACAAGAAGAACAGAAGCAGGAGCAACAACAACATCCCTATCAGTTCTTGGATGTCAGTACACTGACGAGTGTGGATCAAAAAGCATGGCATACGAATGTACGTAAAGATACAGGCATCAATTATCCTCATCGATGGCTTCGGTTGGCGAGTTTATTCAGTGTGCAAAGCAGAACATTGCGTCAACCCAGCTTCTTGACACCGGCATGTGAACGAGCAGCATTGCAGGATTTGGATAGTCAGCCTTCGGTCATGGATAACTATCTCAAGATTAGGGATGTCCAAAATCGTAATTATGCGGTTGAAGCGTAAGTTTGGGATCACGTGGGTTCCATGTGGTCAATGTTACTTATCACAGAAGCTAGTGTACAGGAAGGCATCAAGGAATTTGAAAAGAAGAATCTATCAAGTGCCATGGAATGTTACAAGCGTGCAATGGACATGGATGGGAAATATGCAGAGGCTTATTACCGTGTAGCCGAAGTGTAAGTAGGGGGATTATACACTCTATCATCATCAGTGGCATTGACACACAATGTAGTATGCTTCATGAAAACAAACGACGGCAAGCATTGGAACGACTGGAGTATGCATTGCGATTGGATCCACAACATGAAGGTGCAAAGGCATTAAGGGACACATTGGTGATACGGAAACGGGATGAGCGATCACACTCTGAAAGCAATGCAAGTCGACGTTTACCACGATCCACAAGTCGGCATCATGATGAGGAGGATGAGGATCAACGTGAAAAGCACCGGGATGATTATCGATCAAGAAATGGATATGAGGAAGATCGTGCGAGCAGGGGTAGCAGCAGTCATCGTTCAAGACGGCGATATCATGATCGACATCGACGGCGACGTGATGAGGATAAAGATGAAGAAGAGGACGAGGACGAGGACCGTAGATCTCAACGACCCCGTGAAAAAGATCAAGAAAAGGATCGTCGACGTCGTAGACAAAGTTTTGGCGAATCGGATCATGAAGACCATCGTAAAAGTCATCGACGAAGGAAACGGGATGAATATGAAGAGACAGATCGGCATAGACGACATCATCGGCGTTATGATGACGAGGAGGAGGAGGATAGAAGAAGAAGGGGAAGAAGCCATCGACATCATCATCGACGCCATCGTGATCGATCCAGTGAACGTCGGCAACGGAGAAAAAGAGATGATGAGAATGATGAGGATCGCTATAGTCGTAGAAAAAGACGTCATTCTCCTCCTGAACATGATCGCCGTTCCCCAAGACGACGTGTGGATCGTTCAAGTCGCAGCCCACAACACCGTGACAATAACAGCCCCCATAAAAGTTAATCATCCCATACCATTCAATAAACATGAGCACCTATTCCCATTGTAGCTTATGTATGTATGTATGTATGTACGTAGATGATATGAAATAGTTGGCTTTATATAAGTTATTCATTCCAAGCAAAAGAATAGAGTAGAATATAGATTGTGTTAAGTGTGAAAAAGAACGAGAAACGTGTACAATAGATCGAAAGACGAGGCACGTGATGCAGAGGTTCCTTATGGGTGGATGGTGGGTGTGTAGGGTAAAGGGATGAAGACATGGATACTGGAAAAGAAAGAAAAAGATTGACCATTTGGGATCTCTAGGGAAAGGGATAGATGTGTGTGAGAGAGAAAAAGAATGATGACCTAATATACATATACTGTGGGCGGTGTGGCTAAAAATGAGAGAGATAAACAAGAGATGGAGAACAAAAACAAAAGCAACTTAAACAAATCCACGATAATTTCTAAATGTGGGAGGATCTTGAGCTGGTGCAGCAGTTGCAGCAAGTGCCGATGATGATGATTTGAAGGGTGACACAGCAGCATTGCTATTGTTGGTGACCATTTGTGAGAAACGGTTCAACAACGAGTTGCTACGTGTGTGATGGGTTTGTTCGGATCGCACCGAGTTACTTCGATATAAGCCAGTATCTTGACTTGGTTGATGCAATGAGTTTTGTCGTCGCACTTTGAGTGCCAATCGTTGGGATAAACTTCTTGCCACCTCGCCTGTACTTGCTCGTTTCCAAGGTTCATTGTTGGGGGAAGTCGTGCGTCGGAACAACTCGTCTAGAGATTCCTTGGATTCTTTGCGGAATGAATCAAAGCTGGCACGTGCAATATCAGTTGTCTCTCGCAAACGTTGTAATCGGGTACCAGACCCTGTTGAATTGATGGATGATGTATCGCTCCAATCACTCGAAAATAAACCGCTGCTACGCTTGTCATTGAAACCGGGCACCACTTGACCCGCTGCTAGTGCATTCAATCGCATGTCACGCACCGAATACGCTGTTGTAAGTACGATCTGGATATCGTCAATGGGATAGTTTTGTAAAAGTCGCACGTTTTCGGCAAAATCCGTCTTCAAGATGTCTTGTCGAATACATCTATGTTATGTATTTAATCAGCTTTTTACATCATCGCATCATTGTGTGCATCACTTACAGAACCATGGCGACTGCAAAATCCAACAAAAACTCGAATCGCATACTGCTTGTGCTCTCATTGTCCCGATCCGCTAGAATAGAATCCCAAAGGCGGATGACGTTTGGTAAATCCCATTCTTGTGAACACAATACGGTGATCCACCGAAATGCATAATACTGCTCCTTGATATCCTTTCTCCGCAAATCACGCCACAATGGTTTATCCACCCATGCCAATCGTTGGCTCATGCGTTGCATGGTTGCATTGATACCGGTGCTAGCATCTTGATCCAAGGAACGTACAAAATGATCTCGCACATCAGACATGAGGATTGTAAACACAAAAAAGGCATCAGCTTCGGCATACGCTTGAGACTCTGGATGATCATCCTTTGCAAACACATAATAAATCGGTGCCAAGAGCTCGTTCATGCCTTGGACATATCCCACACCAGGATTCAACTTTGCGTAAATGAAGAGGATACGTTCAATGGCCTCCCAATGGTAGTCTTGAGCGAGTGGATTTGTTGCATGCTTGTATTCCTCGTCTATTTCCCGGGTGCGACCGTCATTGTTGAGATGGGCAATACGCTTAAACAAAGCACGTCGACTTGGTACATAAGGGCATAATGGTTTGAAATGGCGAGTGTCGTATTTCTTTTTGGGTAATGCAAGTACTGAAGTCGATGACCCATTGCTCTTGAATGCTGAGGAGAATTTGCGGACAATTTTGCGAGGCGTGGTTGTTGCATTGTTGGTGGCAGAAAGTGGGTCAGCAGCATTGGTGATATTAGAATGTGATGAATGCACTGAACTTCTCGAGTTGGAACGAGAGCGATTGTCGATACGACCCAATGACTTTTTTGATGCAGTGGATGAAGACCGTGGTCGGCCGATGAAACCGAATGAAAAACGGCGTGGTGGTTTATCTTCTTCATCATTGTTGCTGCTGCTGTTGCCATCCAATGTGGGCGGAGATAGTGGATTTAATGGATTGTGTGGAACGTGCGTTTGAAAGAAGGCAATGTCGGGTAATGTGCGTCGTACATCCTTGTCAATTTGATCAAGAATGTTGTTGTCATGGAAATAAGATGCCCATTTTGATCCTCGCTCTTCATTCAATGGCTACAACCATGAATGAATGGATCAGTCATCATCATCATTGTCATACCATGCATTCGTATACACTACTACTTACATGATCACTTGACGGTGGCTCACCACCTGGGTCTTCTAATAAATCCTTTACCCAGTTCTAACGAAAAATAAACCGATGTTAATTTCAATATGGACCGGTGGTGTGTGCCTTCCCCATTGCCACCCCCTCCTCCACCGTGGCTCTTCGTCATGTAACATCATCACACATACATAGTAGCTTAGTCGTTGTGAGCAAAGAGATGAACTCCACGTGCGTTTGTCGGGTGGCAGGTATCCAAGTAGCAATTTCCATGCTGTTGCTCGTAAGCCAGATTCATCGGGTATCCCTACAATAATAACCCCAGACATATCAATCCACTTGCTTGAAGATCCATTGAATAAACATACCATGAAAACATGCTTTTTGAAAAGCCTCCATATCAATAACAGGTTGCCATTCATTGTCCAACTCATCGTCGTCGGTCGGCTCCGGTCGTAATGTCGTTTCAAAGTATCGAACTCTGTTCGTGCAAAGGAAAAAGGACGAATCAGCGCCCATCCAAAAGCGACGTCCATGGTCACCAGAGGCATCGAGAGGCATCGCATGCTGCTCCAGACACTATCATTCATACCTTTCTTTGTAAGTCGAGTCCATGGTTGGCCGGAGCAACTTTCAGTTCAAAAAGGACGTAAATGAAACACAGAACACCAACACACACACAAGCGTTCACTTTTATGGCTCGGCTGTAGGCAATGGGTAACTGCTATTCAAGCTCAGTTGTGAACTCTAAAAGGAGCTACCTTCCCACCCTGCGCACTTGCATCAAAAAGGCATGTCTTACAGATCGAGAGTAAACCTGCGCCCTCTATATCACATGACATCTTTTAAATAGAATGTCGCTTTTCTTTTACTTGGATGATATTAAAGTCATTAGCTTGTGTTGCTAGTTTTCATTGTTTAGATAACAATAGTAATGATCGGCAACATGATTATTAAAAATATAAACTCTATTATGATGAGATAAGCTTTCCGCCTTTATGCAATATCGAAAGACAGTCAGTTGCCACTCCTCCCATAGCACATGTGCTTTTTACCATACTTTCCAAAAGTAAAATGACGTTGACTCAGAGTTATTTCTCGCTGACAGAAAGAAAGTGATGATATCGGTGATTTACATGGTTTTTGTCATGATCAGACTTGCTGTTTATTGTAAGTTACATAAGAGAGCTAATAATATGAGATGCACATACAAATGACTGCAGCTCGGTCGTGTTGATTGTATCCATTTTCACATCCGCTGGTAGTCGTCCTCTCACCCACACAGTTTGGAGGTCTGCCAGCTCAAACCCTGTTCTTCGGGCTTTTGCTTTTTTGCACCATGTCTCTTGCATCATCCTTTAGGTGAGACTTGATTGCTGATATCAAAGGTGATTCTATCATCCACGCTGCTTACCGAGCGCGCACATCAATATTAAGAGTAGGTTGACAACATGGAAAGTCGCCTTTATAATAACGGGGATGTGCATTAGGCGTACAAGTGATTGATTTCCCTGATAGATTTCTTATCCCCTGCCGATGTACGCATAGACAACATTGCACCTTGGCTCTCCTGGTACATATGCCCCATCACTTTATCAGCTCATGCATCAATTCATCAATGCATCATCCCCAACAATACACAAAGATACCCACGCCCACAGTGCACAATAAAAGGATGTTGTCGCCGCCCATCATTCTCCCATACGTCTCTTTCCTCTGCCGTTCTTCTTTGAGCTTGAATGACCAAATGTCCAAGGTTTGTGTGTATCACCTCTTTCAACCTGTGAATAAGTGCTGATCTTTGTGGACATTCATAGTGATTCTTTGTATTGTAGCTATCACTGTGATAATGGACCCTTATAATGAGGTAAAGCTTGATCATGTTGTTTGATGAGTCAACACTCATACATGCCACCTTGTTGCTTTTGATATAGCTATAAGCATCTGCAAAAGTTGGTTTAGATACCATGATCTACGCCGGGTACTGAAGTTGTCATGGCGCATTTGGCATGGTGCAAATAGCAACGTCAGTTCTTCGCGTCCAGTGGATGCTTTAAAGGTTTGGTCCGCTGATTCGTATTTGAATGCTGTACTGACTTGACCTATCATTACAGTGAACAGCAGATTCAATGGATCTTGTTGGCGAATTCTTTAAGTGCCGTGCGCAAATCATCGAAGATGCTAAAATGCTGGTGCCATTATCTGCTACCGATCGACTGTAAGTTGAGCATACGTATCGAAAGCTATGTACGTACAAAGATATTTAGGCTAACCAAACCGCTAGCGCCGTGAATTTCATATGTCACATATCAAGGACTTCTCATATTGGAAACAAGATGCCGCTCAACGAGTGGAAGTAATATTGAAGAGTTGTATGGAGGAGTATCGTATCGATATGATGAATGATACCGATTTGCTATGGTGCAGCAAAATTAATCAGGTAATGAAGGCTAGATTGCATGCATTTATCTTCTATGGCTAACACAGTTACTTAAAGGCGGCTCGAATCGACCTGAAAGATGCGAAGCGGCTTTTAATGGAATGGACACATGAGAAAGCAACCGAATGCAATTAGCTGTATCAAGATATATACAGGGAACTGTAAGGATGTACAATCGTTATGTGTCTGCTTAAATTGACCTTTTATTACACAGATTCAATGTCGTTGTCTATAATCTCAGTGAAACTAGCATATTTTGTAGCTGTGAATGCTACATTCAAGTTATATAGCGAGTCGTATAGCCCATCCGATGTCAATGAAGATACGTTCGTCAAGGACATACTGACCGCAATCCTCAAAGCTTACTTCCCAAATGATGCGATGATACATACAAACCGAAGGGTAAGAAAAAGCACATATCTATCAGCACGACAATTAATGGAAGTTACTGTAGAGCAAATGGCGAAAACAAAGAGTCGGTCGCACGGAAAAGGAGATTTGATGGATCCCACCGGGTTACAAAGGGAGACTTCAGTGTGCACACTTGCGATGGAGAGGAGGACAAGTCCTTATACCTTCTTTGAATGCAAGCCACCTAGAGCCAACAAGAGCGATGACTTTGTGAAAGTGGGCAACTGCCTGAAAGACTGTCTGGATGAATCTGCTGCCGGTGGAGCACGTACGTCAACTTCACGTCTCACTGGAATAGTTTGTGAAGGTAAAGTGGCATGATTGAATCCTCTGCAGTAAAACTTACTACTATAATAGGATTCGATTGTCGTGTACATATTGGCCATGGTCTTAAAATTTCATGGGATGTATCGCTTCGTATTGCCCTAGTAGCACTATCAATAAGGAAATGAAATATCAAACTATGTTCAAAGCAGGCGTGAAGTAAGGCGTGAATCTTTCACATCACCTGTCTCTTTTATTCTTTCCCACTACTATCATGAACGACGAAGAAAGAAACCAAAGACATCAGCGATATCTCGAATTGGTGTTAAGAATCCAAGGCTCCAGGTTCCAAGTTGCACCAGCTAGTGCACGTCGCATACGGCTTGGGGACGAAACGCCAGCACAGCGACGTCAGCTTTTAACGCAGCACTTGCAAGACAATCAACTACCAGCTGATATTCTTATATCTCGCTCAAAATTTTATCAATAATGGCACGAGCAACATGGTTGCAATTGTATCGGCAGAGCTTATATTACGCTGGTTGCAAAGGCATACAAGCTTCCGCAGGTTAAACACTGAAATGATGGATGAGCGAAGCGAAAGGCTTGCCAACAATATCCGTATCACAGACGCGTTGATTGGATGGCTTGAAACCCGATTACGTGCAGGGTCATACGATATCAATGATATTCCATTGGAGCTGTTTGCTCATGATGACCAAGGAGCAGTGATTTTTGGTAGACATGATCCTTGGCATTCATGAAGATGTATGGAACCGACACTTGGGTGCCCCAGAGGACGTGAAAATGGGTCCAACCAACACGACCGTCATTTGCCATGGCAACCAGCTCAAGGTGTTTATCCCAATTCAACTCAATACAACCATTCCATCCTAAGGATAACCCCCAATGATTCATGATAGTAAAGAAAGGCAATAATGATACTGATATGATTGCCTGAGTGTAATATTACAATCTACAATGAAAGAAAAAAAGTGTATGGGTACATGGGTGGCGGAAAGAAAAATGATTCTATACAGTATTAGAGAGTGGGGAGTAACAAAGAGAGAAAAAGGAGAGAATGGAATAGAATGGATCTATGTACACACTTTGGAAGCAGCCTTGCGTAAACGATTCATCACCGCCATGCCTTCTTGTGTTTCAGTGACGCCTTGAACAAAAATAACATCGACGTTACGAGTATCCAAATCACGTAATCCGCCAAATAAACCGCGAGCAACCTCCTCAGCTGATGTACCCATCGAGATGCGTTCCACTGTCACCGATGATGATGATGATGATGGCTGTGTATTGTCATCACTCTTGTTGGTTCTTGATGTCAATAATCCCACCTTGGTAGCATCCTTGAAATGAGCATTGTATTCCTCTTTCCATCGTTGTTCGAAGTCATGGACATTGGCATCAATAAGGACAACAGGCGCATCGGGAGAGTAATGACGATATTTCATGCCAGGTGTCGTAGGTGCTTCTTCAAGAGCCTTATCCACAAAATCCTTACGATATACTTGAAGGCCAGGTAACAAATCCGCCAAAGCCTCGTAGGTGACACCTCCAGGACGTAAGATAGCAGCTGGTGATCTTAATCCATCCAAGACGGTACTTTCAACACCCACACGACATGGACCCCCATCCAAAATAGCAGGAATTCGTCCTTGAAGATCATCATACACGTGTTGAGCTGTTGTAGTCGATGGCTTGCCAGATGCATTAGCAGAGGGAGCAGCGAGCGGGAAACCACATGCATCAATCAACGCACGTGCAACTGGATGTGCTGGAAAGCGTACTGCCACAGTAGGCTGACCACATGTCACGGAAGCGGGTACAATATCAGGATGGGCGGGTACAATGATAGTCAAGGGTCCTGGCCAATGACGCTCGACAATGGGGAGATACACTGCAGGGATCTTGCGATCGGGCAACATGGACTCCAACATGCTCAATGACGATACATGAACAATAAGAGGATTGTCTTGAGGCCGGTTCTTGGCTGCGAAAATCTTGCTGACAGCGTCTGAAGAGAGAGCATTGGCTGCAAGACCATAGACTGTTTCGGTAGGAATCCCTACAGCTTCACCTTGCTTGAGCCAATCGACAGCTTGGTCAATCGCTTGCTGGTCGGGAGCATGAGTAATAACAGGTTTGGCATTGAGACTCTCGTCTTGAAACTGGAAATGTGCTGACTGAACAGGTAGGATTTGTGTTTGAAAGTGACGCATGGTGGTCAATGGCGAGTGGCGGGTATATGAACGACGTGCAAGGGAAAAACAAGAACCAAGAAAACGCATGATGGATGGATGGCTTATCCGCGACAACTCACTCTGAGCAAGAAAAAAGGACATTGCCAAATCAGGAAATCTCTACCCAACATGTCGTTGTTGTCAAACTGTATGTATATCTCTTTATTTGTAGTTCTTATGAGGAATAGGAGGAATGGTGATGATGCTTGTTATTGATGGCACACATCCAAATACGGGTTTTGTATAGCTTAAACAGCTCTCTCACTAGCTCTCTAAAATCGACTCGTTCTTCAGCAGTAAAATGAAAGGTCAATTTACGACGATCCCATTGGTACTCGGCTCTCAGCACCTGCATCGGTAACTCCCGTTCTTTGATCTTGCTTTGACACACCAATAACGCCTTGGCTTCATCTTGTGCTTTTGTTGGCAAGGTGGCAATCTCTTCTCGAGTCGCCAATCGATACAATCGTCTTACACACGTCGTCGTGCTGCTGCTGCTGTTGTCATCTTCTTCTTCTTCATCATCATCGTCGTCATCATCATTCTTCTTCTTGGTCGTAGTCTTGGCAAAAACTCCTTTCACTTGACCCATATCTTGACCACGGTCAGCTTCCACAATCACCAAATCACCTTCTTTCACCTCATTGTCATCATTTCCATCATGCTGCATATAATAAATGTCTTGTCGTCCAGGTGCCAGTTCCACTGTAAATAGGGTGACAGTATCATCGTGTAACAATTCAAGCAGGGGAACACCCTTGCCCATATTCTGCACCTCACTTGCAGTCATTGAGGACATGGATGCAGCCAATGAACCCGCGTTCATACGATTACTCATCGATGGTGTGCTGCTAAAATAGTCATCAATACGTTGCATAAGTTCAGGGCTCAAGGGCGGATCTTGGTGACACATGGATGATGATGATGCTGTGGCAGCACAAGACGGCGACGAATAACGACGAGAAGCGGCGTCGGTCTTTGTATACAATGGTCTATTCAAGCAACATGACACATCCATTACGTATATGTTAGTGATATCCCCTTTTTGATCACTCTCTCTTTCCCCCCAAAAATAAAATGGGATGATATACTCTACCTATCTAGATCACCTGATACCAACGATTGCCAATAATCCTTTTTGCTTTGATCCGTAGTCGAAAGCACAGTGTCAGGAAAAGATGAACGACGATGATAAGGCATGGAGGAGGAGGAAAGCGTCGTAACGGATGTTCTTCTCTTGGGTGTGATCATTGTTGGCGTAGCACTGGTACCCATCGATGACAACAATGGTGGTGGTAAACTTGTACTAAAACGACGCGGCTTATTGGAAGACATCCAAATGCTGTCATTTCCCCAAGGAAGTAATGTTGGACTCTCCCATGTTTTCCAAATAGTTGCAGGTGCAGGTAAACGGGTGGCCTTGGCTGGAAGGGGCGGTATGGCATCAATCAGAATATCATGGTTGCTTGCATTATCCTTGGGAGGATCATCAAGTGGAAGCCAAGCTGCCACATGTTCTGCAGTAGCATAAGGATCAACATCCTCTGATATGAACATGGTGCTGTTGTTATCCTTTTTCATGAGATCATGTTCTTTGGAAAGGGCGGGTGTGGTAGGTATGCTGTTGGACGAGGTGTCTGAAAAGTTGTCTGGGCGAATGGCGGTGTTACGATTGTCATCCATGGTATGAAAAGAGTGGTTTTGCTGTGATAAAACAGAGGAGGACATGTTGATTGTATGTGTGTGTGTGTGTGAAAAAAGAAAGAAAGAAAGAAAGAGATGCACGTAGGGAACTTTGTAGGGAAAGCAACTTATTTGGGTGGGAAAGCAAACTGACGTGTTGCATGTTCCTGCTGCTTTAACACCACCATCTTTTTGTCCAACACCCCGCACACATCTCCCCCACCAGTCAGTCCAAAACCACCATACTCCCACACTCATCACCCAACTATCTTTGGTGCATAAATACACACGCTCCTCGTTTTAATAGTCTTATCTATGCTACACCATCCATTCATAGGCACAAGCGTGCATGTTTGAATAAATCTGCACCACTTGCATAAACCTTTTTCTCGATCTGTTTGCTTCCGCAGTCATTTTTGGGGTGTAATGTGTTTCGTGTAAGTGAAGGCTATATCAAATGTGAGTCCCTTGACCCCCTCCTTTTAACGGGTGATGTGGTACGCATCATCATCCACATACCTTTTAATCCCCTGTATTGTCAGGAATCGATTTGCTAATGAGGGGATACATATGGACACGTACATTTTGTGTATATTCACGGCCTTGCATTTATTTATTTCAGTGCCTTATTTATCATTTGTTTCATACTTGCACACAGGCCACCTGCACGCGTGGGTGTGTGAATGTGAGAATAGAACACGCGTTTGACAAGCTTTACCTCCCACGCACCAATCACGCAACGACACTACCACTTTATCATTTTCCCCCTCTCCCCTATTTCCCCTTTTGTACCACCCCACCATTGACGACGATAAATATGCTGGGTGGGAAACCACGTGGTTATGCTCTGCACAGCTCATTTCTTTGTTCCAAGAGAACCAATGCTATTTTTTATGTCTTTTTTTTTTCTAAAACACAATGTCATTCATGACAATTTGCTGGAATTTTTCATTTGTGTCTTCTGGTTTGGGTCCCCAAAACACACCACGCGGTGTTTCTTCTGCATTCCGTGCAAGCCATAAGCGCTGCATGAGCCCTGGAAGTGGGTCAATACGCAAAACAAGCTTAAAGCGTTCACCCGCATCAACAGGATCCACCAAGGCTTCACCCACTCGTCCTCGAAGTCGATCACCGCTATAGAATCGTCGAAACCATGATTGAGATGCTTCATCAAAAGCATATGTTGTAAATTGAAGCATGATGGCTGCCCTGCGTAACGAGTGATGATCGAGTTGCATAAAAGTGGACCGGCTCACTAGACCTTCAAAGTAAATGGGTGCATCGGCAGCTGTATAATTGACATTGGAAAGCACCGTCAATACATAATCGGGAAACTCTTGTTCGATGCCAGTGTCGTTTTGTTGTTGTTGCTGTTGATGTACAGGTTGATCAGGCAAAAACCTTCGGAATGTGCCTTCCATGTAGTGGATGTATCCTTTTTCATATACAACGACAGCAATTGGTTAGTCCATGGTGGGCTTGTTGAATACCCGACGCGCATTGTTCTCCAACACAAAAAGTGTCACACAAACAGCAACGTCTTTTCGATACATACCAAATGGGGTGGGTTCACCAAGACGAGTATAATAACCTTGCTCAATGCTCAGTTTTTCACGAATAGGCTGATGATGCCGAGTACGATCATCAGCATAGACAGTGGTGATGGTGGTTGCCGTCATCAAGACGACCATTAGGAGGAAAAGTCGATGAATCATATTACACACAGTAGTGCCCGGAATAGGTGGATGTATATACAAGTGGGCAAAGAAAAATAAAAGGAAGATCGGTTTGGTGAAAGGGTCGCGGGTTGAGGGGGGGTATTGAATAAAAAGAAGCGCGCAACATTTAATCATTGATAATTTATGCAACCGATCCATCCCGGTTCAGTTTAAAATCGTCAGCACGGTGATGTCGTTTCTGCTTTTTGCTGGTTCTCAGCTAAACTCGACCACTTCTTTTCGACGACGACAACCTCTTGTAGTATTAGACATGAATGTTGTGCTACAACATCCACGCTTCTGGGTAACAGCAAGTTTACATAGATCGCCAGAATCATGATGCTACCAGGGTCTTGTCAGGGTTGATGTAATACCTACCCCATGTAAACAAAAAGCATATTTCATGGCGCACGTGCTCTGTATGTCCTTGCCGAATGCTGCACCGACCAATTTCTGTCACAGCTTACTTATGCATCACCATGCTTAAGAACATATATCCATCTTGGATTAGCTTCCTGTATCCATATCAGGAAATAAAAAATTGCGTCCATTGTTCATGCAGCAGGTAAATCCCATCCAATCTCATACACACACCACTCCCAGGAATAAATAATTGGTGGCAATGACGCTTCATGACACTTGGCAGGCATAGTGTATGCGTGTTGTCGTTGATTCCCGAAAAAATGGAAATGATGGATCATCATCGTTATGATAGCCGAATAGCCGACATCGTAAAGAGACCTGCATGTTGCTGTCATGGGGTGCAATATAAGTTGGCATCAGTGATCTTTTAACCATAATCTGCTGAGCATTTTGCCAAGGTCAAGAAAGAATTGGATGCTCCATACCCCGATACGTTTGCCACAAGCATCATCACCATGAGCGTGCATTACAAGTAACGTTAGTATGCTAGCAATGGCGACGTTTTTGCCGCACGTTGGCTACAAAATGGTACCTTCATGATACCTGGAACCAGGGAGCTGTTTATTCAAGATATATGCATCAAAAGTGTCATCCCATCGCCCCATATCCTTATCCTTATCCTTATACAATCAAACATTTCATGCATTGCTCTTTAAACCCCAATCTCAAACTCTATTTGAAGATTTCTCTACGTGTAATTACATCTAGATCCGCTAATGCTGTTCGTGCCTGATGTCGTGTAAGCTCATCCGGGTCCGTGTCTTCAATGTATCGCAACGTTCTATATGTTCTCTTCAAGTATTCGCTTGGATAACTATACAGCGTCTCAGATGCCATGCCTCGGAACAACGATATGATCACCACAGTGGCGGCTATAGCATGCATAATGAGCTCACTGGCCTTTTCGATTCACCATGCCATATATGTGTCTTACCTCTACGAATCTCTGGTGCCTTTTCTATTTCCAAGATATTCAAGACCCAATCAACAAGTGCATGTAGCATGCCTGCCATGGCGGCTGGGCAAGTTTGACACGCTGTACTGAGAATAGATAGTGCTGATACCCGAAGATGAACATCAACTTGAGGACGATTCAACACCGTTTCCAGTGGTTTCACAAGGTTTTTTACTAAGGCACAGCATTAGGCCCTGATCCTTTTCACTTCAAAATGAATATACACGTACCATAGATACTCAATGCATCACCAGCCCGTTGCACAGTTTGTAGTAATGCTTCACCAATTCGCAGTCGATTATCAAGCGTTTGTGCATTGTCGCTGTAAATGGCACCCAATTTCTTAATGATCTCGTTGCCGTGGGTATCTGTAAGTGCTGATAGGCCCTTGATCGCATTCAAATAAATGTAGCTACACCATCACCACACTGCGGTTAATGTTGAACGCAAATCCAAGAGTGAACCATTTACCTGTCCTCATCTTGAACCAGCCGTATAAAGATATCCAATACATTGTCCAATCCTTCTCCAGAAGATACAAGTGGATCCCGGGCCAACACCATATCTCTGAGCATAGCCATGCCATGAGCACGAACTGGCAATAACTCATCTTGAAGCGCCTTCATGGCCTCTCGATACTTTTCCTTGGAAGCATCCAAACCATCGGATCGCTTGCTTCGAGCCATTCTTTGTGCTGATACCAAGGAGGTGATGGCAAGGAGTAATTCTTGCACAGGTGCTTGTAGCTCTTCAATCTGATAGGATTCGAGTTTTTTGAGAGGCTCAATGGTGGATTCCAACAGCTGATTCACTTTTGTATCCAATTCATCATTTTCTAAAGAAGGGATAAGTCGATCCTGTACATGATCTTATAAAAGATGCCAAAGCTTACCATGAATGACGGCTCGTAATAAACTAATGGCCATGATCAATGACTCAAAGTCTTCTTGTACTTGTTCATCATCGGGTATCTCTTCTTCCACATCCTCTGAGGATACAATATTGGTGATATCCACTCTTTGCTGCTTAGCTTTGCTGTTGCTTGCGCGCTGCTTCTCCTTGAGCCGTTCAATGTTTTCCACATAGCCATGAATGACGTTGGATGCAAATCCTACAATCTGTGCTGGTTTGGACAGGATTTCAGGTCCCAGGGTATCTTGCATGCCAGTGATAAGATGTAATATAAGCAGCATCCTATGATTAAATAATGAGATCATCCATCCTCCTCTTCATCCTCCTCAAATCTTACTCACAATCGTGGATCGGTATCGCCTGCCAATGATTGTAATCCAGAGTATTCGCTTAGTAGAAACACGAAAAAGTCACCGCACAGACTTTGATTGTTGGCTTGTGAAATAAAGTTGACAAGGACTGCAGGATCCAATGGAAGCTCATTGCCACCCAATGGCTTGGGATAAGCTCGCACGCGCATTTCAACACCACCGGATGATCCTGGCGCAAAATAAGCAAGCCGTGATCCACTCAAATCCCGTTTGCTGAGGACAACCCGCTTCAAATCATTCACGGCTTCATTCGAACCAATAATGCGGAAATAGGTCTTGAGAATGTCCAGCACCATCTCACGTAAGCCTGATTTTGATTTGACGGTATAGTCGTAAAGATAATAAAGAGCAAGCACCGCCCTGTCGAGAAACGCCTGAATCACTTGACCTGAAGGCTCACCACCCACCATGATCTGATGCAATGTTCGTAGCAGTAACTCGAGTTCAGATTCTGACAAGGCTTGTTGGTCGTCTGTATCCATTGTCGAAGCCGTTGTGTCTTCTTGCTGCTTGTTCCACGTATTGACAAAGGACCCCACGATCGGATCCACTATCATGGATTTGGATAAGGTTGGATGATGGGTGATCATTCGGCCAAGAATAAAGGTCACCACTTGTCGAGTGGATGCTCTGGCATTGGGATTCTGTACACTCTCTTGCAGTAAAGTAACCAGCTGGGGTGCAATCACGGCATAATAACTCTGATGTAAAACAAAAAAGGTGAAAGTTAGGTGATATGCATGATGTCAATCTTCAAGACAATAAAATATATATACCTCCACGGATGGCATTTGTTTGGGTACAGCAAGAACAAGCTTAGAAACCTTTTCAAGTTGATCCAATTGTACTGGAAAATTGGAACAAAGAATTAAAAATTGGAACAAAGAATTAACCCATATGTATCGAACAATGACCATTGCCTTTGTTCTTACCTTGTTCGACATCAGCAACAGTAAACTCAAGAACAGTGGCAACACCTCTGGGTTTGAGCAAGATCCTTGATAAAAAGCGTCCACAAATACTTCGGAGCCAAGCAGGAACTGGGTGCAACGGCGATGTGCCCAACAAGAGCATTAATGATTCCATACATTGATGTACATCCGATCTATATTTAGGGGGTTAATACTCGAGTCAAGGGACCGTTGATGCACTCATTCACTTGCCTCTCAAACAACCACATAAACATGCGTGCACATTTGTCTCTTTCAGCGCGCGTCAATCCCGCAGGTTGTTGCTTTGTTGCTAACAAGATTTGTGAAGGGTTGGTTGGCATGGTTGTGCTCGGTGATGACGATGATGGTGATGCAGCTGTAGGTGAAGGGCCATAAGCAAGTTGAAGCAAAGCGGCGTAGAGATCGGGTAAATGGCGTGTTAACAGAATAGATCCAACCGTGGTGAAGCTCTTGTGTGCTTGTACCGAAGCAGCAATCATGTCAACAAGTTGATTGGTGATATGGAAAAGTGAACGCGTCTCATGTTCGCCTTGGCCATGTTTCTCATCCGCTTCAGGTCGTGCAAGAAGTTCTTTTGAAGACGAGTTAATTGTGTTGCCATGGATGGATGATATTCATGCAAGCTTACCATGGTTTGTGTAGCCAGATTTGACACGCTTGGAGAGAGGAACACCCACACCTGGCAAGAAACATGGATACATGCCCCACGATATCACCGTTTGTAACATGGTATGAACCATCCTCAAATCACGCACACCCATATGGTCACGGTTGGCTGTAGTACATCAAGCTTAGTCAGTCGAACAAGTCCACACGCTCCTCATTTATACACACATACTGACCCTCGTTGTCTTCTTCAGTTTGTAACAATGCTCGTTGAATGTCGTTTAAAAGCTGCATGCACTTGTTGACAAAAGCTTGTTTGGTGGTTTCAGTGGAGTCGCGAGTAATGTCAAGCCGATCAAGACGCATGGCAAGTTGATCGTCGAGAGCGATCTCTGCAAAAGTCGCATAAGTGGCTCATTTCTCTCTTATCCTCGCACTAGCAACAACCTGAGGTTTCTTCATTCTTTTCACTCGAGACTAAAATGGATGCTTCTGAGAAAAGGGCTTCAAGCTGCTCCATAATCAAAAGAAAGAGGTGGTCGTGGTGGCACAAATTCCCAACTTGAATTGTTCTCTTTTAAAGGCAGAGGCGTGCGCACGGTCAACGAAGCATGTTTCACATTTGTCGACAATGCAATGGACACGTGATCATTGTAGAATCTAAGTTAGAAGTCTCTTCTGATAATAAACGGTCGTCGTCAAGGGTTGTATATGCATGGCATGTCATAAACAATAAAGCATTCTTCAATAGACAATAACGATCCCTTTTTTATTCTATTCTACATAGCTTTACCCATTTGTCGCTTTCGATGAAGTGACGTCCGATAAATAATTCCATCAATCAAACTAGCTACTGTGAAAATCCCTCCTACAATGGCACAGACACCTGTGAGGAAGCTTGCAAAAGTGGGACGTGTCTCCGAGTAGATGACCAGCATTGGAGAAAAGTCCATGTTGATAAAAACGCCTATAATACAGTCCACTCATTAGATCTTCATGACCGAGAAAACACAACCTGCATTGCTTACCTGGTAGTCCATTGTTGGCTTGCATTTGTAAATCACGTTCCTGTCGACTGACTGAGTACTGGTAGGTATGGATCGATTTCCCACTAAGATAATTGATCTCTGCCGGCACAATCTTCAAAAAGTATTGATACATGATGCTCGCTAAATTACCACCCATATTAGAATTTGATTCGGCCACGTAATAATAAAAAGGCACAACTTACATTGAGCGTTTCCCCACTTGCTACCATCCAATGGATTGATAAGATTCGTCATCTTGGTTCGCTTTTGTTTGTAAGCTGCCAACTCCTTTTGTTCCCCGAATTGTAACGAGTGAATGATATGCGAAAAGTCGTGATGCGAGGAAAGATAGGTGCGAACGTCGTGGATATGAGCACCACCATACACGAATGATTTGCCGGGCGAGAAATGGAAATTGCCACGCACTCTTCTCACTTTCAATTGACCATGCATGTTGCATCCTTCTTGCTGTTGTGAAGTCACGTGTTCGTTGACGCATTGCTCAAGGTCGCTTTCATCCGGTAACTTCCATCCCATATCAGAATAGGCTCGTCGTACATCATCGCATGTGTTGCAGCATGGATTGGCCTCGCCTTTGGGATTAGCACCATAACATGGACCACAATAGTCATTTGCCGCTGTGTCCACAGCCATCTTGGTTGGATCCAACTTGTTGCTTAATTCTATTTCCTCACTCTTATCAGCGTCTCTCACTCAAGCTGTCTTCTTTATGGTCTTACCTGTTGCCTTTTCCCGATGAATCTCTTTGCCATCAGCATCCAATCGTACTTTGAACACATCATGATCATAGTCGGTAACATGGTCGCCGCTTTCATCCATCACGTCCAAGCTCAAAACTATTACATTCATCTTATCAGCCATTGAGTCGGTATCCATACGTGCACACGCAAAGTACTCACAATAACATGGCAAGTGTGGAAACGTAATGTTGAAGGATATAGGCAGATCGGTCTATGTAGGAGAAAGAGCTGTCAACAAACGAGCCGCTGCTTCACAATTGCACAATCGTCGTATATAGACTATACCATTTTGCCACTATCGACCACAATCTCTGGCTGCATCTCGGGTGTCAAATAGCGTGATATTTCGTATAGGAATAGAATAAAGATAATGATGCCACTCATCAACGATACTATAGTTGTCCAATGTCAGAGAAAAGTGTGTGTGTTTGTTGACCATGCAAGCTCCCCATCCGTACCATAAGCACCACTTGCTGTACGAATGCGTATATCGTCCAATGGTTTGGCGTATGCATCGAGCCTTCGAAATCGTTGTAAAAGAGACTTCCGGCTCATGTTGTGTGGGGAGAGAGAGGGGGGTAAAGAAGGCTGAGAGGACGCCACGGCAAAAAGAGCAGAAGATTATAGTGTCGCACAAAGACGATCCTGTACCTTAATCGCAGGAATCCCTATTAAAGTTACCATGGCTACGACTATGTATCCATCATCATGCTATCAGAGTCCTTCATAAAAGATAAAAGAATGTAGCTATGTACCATTTACACGTGTGCATTGTGTGCATGGAGGAATAGGCCATTGACCTTCCTGTCTAATACACCCGCGCAAACAACCTCGACCAACGTCTTTTTTGGGCACAGCAAGTGATCTATCATAGCTGATGGTTGTCATTGTTCGATGATAATGAATATTGCCTCCTTATTTATCAGAACCTGATTTATTGTGTATGGGTACTCAATCCCACCAAGGTTCTTTTAAGAAGGCGCTCCTTCATATAAACAAGGATGTTGTCGCCTGCATATTGGACATCTCTTTCTTCCATCATATCACTCTTTAATTGCTATCACCCTTCAACACCTTTGGCGCCTATGTACCATGGTAAATAGTCCCCTTGGCGAGCAACCCATTTACTCATACTCGTATTATCGGTCATACTTATGCCACCTGCAAAAGGTCACCTTTTAAGCTGTAGATGGCTTTATCAGCTATTGCCTTCCATCACTTCGATTCAGTATTCTTAGATGCTTGACCACTTTATCAGTTCGATTCATCAATGACAACAACTCTCACGCCCTCTCACGTATAAACATGGCTGTGGTCACCAACACAATCATACGCCCTTCTCTCCACTCTTGTACGCATACATACCATCAATGGCCTTTGGTAAGATAGTTTTTATGTGATCCCAAAATGACGGTACTCATGCGTCCACCTATGTAGCTCCCTTTATTTCTTTACCACACTTGATGTGCTCTTTGCTGCCTAAAGGCATTTAGCTGTCTTCCTTGCTGGACCCTTAGGTAGGTATAACTATCATCCTAAAGCAAGAACATATCAGTAGACTTACATAAACGAAGAATTGCGTGCTTACCATATGGGAAAAAAAACACATGTTACTGCTGTTTATCCTTTGACGCAAACACCTCGATTCAGATCTTCTGATTTCCAATCACTGTACGATATTTCTCTTTGCATGGGCATCAAACCCACGCTCAGGTACTTGACATTGGTTTCCTTCAATACGTACATTACTAAAGGGATACATTCATTCAGGTTCTGCAACAACGGTTCAACCAAAAAAGAACGATTATCGGCAGCTGATTTTGGTGGTGTTTCGTTGATGCTATATTCACAAGAATTTGGGGACTACTTGGATGGGACCGGATTACCCTCAAGTAAGGTGAAGGTCTATCGATGAGGATCTTTCTGAATGATTTTTTCAACAAGGAAATCAAAGACGATGATGGAGTGAGATTCCTACTATGGCTGCTTGGATACGGGGAAGGCGAGGGTGCGTGCGTTGGAGACTAGTAACGAACGTATGGCCGCCTCAACTTCTCTGCCCTTTCACTATTTGCACGTTATGGGTGTAGCCTTTCGTGGATGAAACCCCAGCTTGAGGAATCAGTTGGACTCGCCAACTTCATTATCGTCAAGTGCATCAAGGACAAGGATCTTTGAGTATGACAAAGTTCGATTTTAAAAGATGTTTGGAGCCCTCGATCACTGCAAATTTTGGCGTTTGAAATCAACAACTGTGAACAATGCTGGTGAAGTCGAATCCGTCGAAGACAAGGTCGCAGCATTCGCTCTGCAATGCAATTTTTATCAGTAAGTCAAAGTGGAAAGAAACATATACCGACAGTCATAAAGCTGATGTATACAATAGCCCTTGCCATTCTCTCAAAATTGATTTACACGATCAGTGCTGGCAAGCTGTTTTCACACAAGATGAGCTGCATGAGATGCAGGTTACATGCCACCGCTTGTACGGCCAACACCCAACGACCTATCTGAGATTTTAAAAGACGTTGCGCCAAAATCACTTTCTGGCCATCGCAATGCTATGTTTTAATTACGCAGACAGTCAGATTCCCCTTGTAAGGATATGGTAAAATATGGATGAGATGATAATTAATGACTTCCCCTAACATGTTATGTCAACGATACTTTGCAAGTTTACAAGTATGCATACGCGCTATGATCCCACCACAGACCACATGAAGAGGGGGATCTCCTTGATTCTAACGAGTCTCTCCAGCATGTTCCTTTGTGGCAATACGGGTGCTGGCAGAGCAGGAGAAAGTGACGTTATGTACGAGAGCTGGAGCTTTTTGAGTACAGTAAGGTTTTCCGAGGTACCACGATCACTGCCTAAGGGTAAGCATATATTATATCTCTTGAATATGCCTAGTACATAGCATCGTTGACTAACGGTATTATGCAATTGAAGCAAAGAGAAGACAAGCAAGGCAAACAGTTCTGCAAAAAAAAAAAAAAAAGAAATGCCAAGAGGAAGCTCTCTGCTGTGGATCAAGTTGAGCACAAACGAATGGGAAGGACGATGGATGTCATAAAAATCAATCTTGTGGTTACTTGCATAAACTGCCAGCTAATAGCCCATTCCTCCCATTACCCAGTATTGATTAAAACAATGCATATGAACTATTCACCTATTCCATCCCATCATCTCCATCCTTCAACTTTCTTGATCCGATGGGATTTGACTGAGCAACACTCAAACAATAAAATATCATCCAACATGAGAAGACCCTGTTGTGTTAATAATTCGCCCACTGCCAGCTAATAGCCCATTACTCCATTCCCTATTGCTGCCCAAAACAATGCATATGAATGATTATCCTGCTTCATCCCATCATCTCCATCATTCAACTTTCTTGATTGGAGTGGATTTGACTGAGCTACGGTCAAACAAAGAAACATCATTCAACATTCAGTTCACTCACTTAAATTTCCCACCTCTTCCACTCCCAGCTTCTCCTCTTCCTCCTCCCATATACATCCCTTTGACACCCTTACTATCATTGATCCCTTAATTGTATACCACCACCTCATCCATACGCACTCTCCCCTTTTCCTGTAGCCCCCCAGGTTTTTTTCTATTCTTCTTTGACCCCAACTGTTGGATCGGACGAGGGCGAAAGCTGAATGCAGCACGCGCCCAATTTGTCGTCGTTAAATAAACTCATCGTAAACTCCTCCTCCCATTCTCAACTGTTGGCCACACTCAAGTACAACTACAACCTGCGAACGATTGTCTTGCTTCCAATCCACCTTGTCAATGCTACGAATATCTTGATCCGTTTGTCTTGAGCTGAATGGCAAGCTCATGGCGTGTGCACCCCACTTCAACACACGCGTTCCTTGACACTGCACGTTTCTCTTGTACACTCTTCTGCCACAACCAATCGTAACAGCAGTTGCTATTAGGGAGGTCGTTGCTCCATTGCATTCAATTAGCGTTCACTATCTTGTCACTCTGTTACAACACACTTCGCTGCCACAGCCAAAGATAACAGCAGTTGCCATTAGCAACGCCTTTGTTCCGTTGTCTCAAGTTACTTGCAGCAACCTGTTTTGTACATGTGGATTCCAGTGGATGGGGTGCACCATATCAGCTACCAAGTACACCGCAATACAGACAATCTTCACCTGGTTGAGATACGATTGGGAATCAGCCGGATGGAAAAGGAAGCATGTCAGCAGCAATATTGGACTTGCAACGGTTATTGATGGATGGATGGAATCCAAGTGCAGTGGTTGCTTGGGTTACTTGGCGCGTCGTCAACAGGAACGATCACGTGGATACGGCTGAGGACGATGATGGATTGGGTGGGATCGGCAAAGGGGTTATATCTTTGATGAAAGGTGTTTTGCAGCCATGGATGATACTGGGTCACTCGATTCAATGCATGCAGCTATCTTACAATCATGGATGGAGGATGTTTATGACGGCAGCAACCAAGAATAGAATGACACAATTATCCCCTGTTGACTCTATGTGATCCACCACTCGTAGCTTATTCAATTTGTTCCCTTATCATACTTTCTCGATAACCAACATACACGCTACCATGTACTATTCTTCATCCAACATAATATAAAAGAGCGTCGTACAATCAGATCATATGCACGAGATGTGGATCACTGGGTTGGTTTCCAATTGCAAAGGGGAATAGAAAATTTGCACACATTGTTCTTTGAGTCACTCTGAGCAGCCTTGTGCTATTAAAGACCCCCCCGCTTCATTGTAAGATTTTAAGATATGGGCATCTTTATGTTTTACCTATGCCGTAAGCGTGATGGAGTTGCTTCCTCCTAATGTATGGTGTCCATTGCATTAACGGAAAATGAAGAGCTGAATGAAATTGCACGTGGCGGTTTCACATCATGCACGTCCTTGACAACAGGTTGTTGCGCAAATGGATGATTGTGGTGATTGCCTTTAGAAAGCTACGTAAGTATACACCACCCGATAATGAATGTGTGTCAAGGTATGTACATGACAATAATGGTTCTATATCACATTTGGATTCTGTAGTGTGTCGGGCTGCATAAAAAGGGATGCGCACGGACCATGCTTGATGCTACAGCCAGCTAAAACGTTACGAGGGGCATGCACAATTGAATTAATACATAACATATGGCGTAGGTGGTAACTGGTAATTTAAAATGCACATTGTTATATGCAGAGATCAGTACTCTCTTTATTTATGATGCATTCGTTATATGGACATTGCTATTTGAGAGCCACATCATAATAAAAATGCTGAATCAATAATAGCAGCCAGCAGTATTACGATGATGATGATGAATGTATGCTACCTATGCTATTATACCCAAATGTTCCCATACTATTACTGCAACAATATCATTTTATTGGTATAAGAGCAGCACGTCATGGCTTTTGGGATGTGTGGAAGCTCCCCAGGCATGCCTCGAAAATCAAAGTCTGGTGCGTTAGCCATTGAGAGGTGTTGGCCAATGGGGACGCCTCAATTTGAAATTCAGCAGCGTCGCGACGAGAGAGATAAATTGCTGCGCGTCGCCTGGCAACCTCCACCCTCTTTGCTCTCTCAACTCCATCGATCGATCTGCAGGGCGTGGTAAGCTGTTTCAGCTACTACGCTGTGTTGGTCATAGTAAGTTGTTTCTATCTTTTCGTTGTATTGCTTGTAATACTCACATGCCTTGTTTGCAGCGACTGGAGGACCTAATGGAGCCCCTCAAAGCCCAGCTTCCATGGTGTACAATGTCCATGAATCCCAGCAGATCTTGATACGAAGGTAGCAAGGATGTTGGCCATTCCTCGTAAACTGGCTGCCCACCACGTGTCGGCGTGTTGCATGGGCGTTTGGCCGAGGACGAAACGCAGACCGGTAGCAGTGTCCAGGGTGCACTAATAAATTGACCGCTATCCAAAGATACCAACAAGTGGCTCTTGTTTGGGTAATGCTAAAGGATTCACTGGAGGGAACTGGAGGGGGAAGGTACGTATGTACTCTCTTAAAACATGTATTAACTGATCACACTTTGCTACACTTTTGTATCTGCATGGTTTCTTCCCAACGAGGTTTTGGCGCGTCAAGTCCGGCACCTTGACTAAGATGAGTTGTGGGAAACTGCAATCTTATCTTGGGCTAAAGTGGCATAACAAGCGCCTCGTCGACCTGGAATTGGTGCCTACAGGTAGAGGTTGGGGATGGTTGAGTGGCGACCTTCTCGTGGTCATCCCTGTGAGTACTTTAGTCTTGGCTTTAGGAAACCAACAGCTGCTCGTTTAGTCTAGTATTGTATTGTAATCAATAAACCATCTTTTGTATTAAACATAATATATTCTTGTCTTTGTATGTTTGATAACGCATTGTATGTAACTTGGAAATGATAATCCATGGGCCAAGTGGGGTGCACAAGTGCGTGCTGTTGGATTATGATTTCTCTTTCCTCCTCCTTTTCCACAGCTGGCTTCCCTGAAGCTTATTAATACCATGCAAGAGTCATCGTTTATCTCCCTGCAAGTATGGAGAACATAACAGTAACGGGCATTTATTGACAAAATAATAATTTATTGCGTATATTGTCTCTGTATGTCGGAAGAAGGGCGTATGATAGTGTTGGCGTAAAGAGCCTTGTTTATATATGAGAGGGCGTTTGAATTGTGGTCATGATTGATCGAGTTGATAAACTGGTCAAGCATCTTATGTAGAATACTGAATCGAAGTGATGAAAAACCAACAGCTAATAACTCCATCTTCCATGTGAAAGGTGCTTTTTTTGTAAGAGACATTGATTGCCTTACTACCAGCAGGGCCCCAAGCATTAGCCTTCCCCCACTTTTACCGTAAAAAAGTCAGTGCAGTACCTCAATTTTGAAAGCATGAACTTTATTGAAAGGCTACTTTGTGGCCAAGCAGCAGCGATTGGATACAAGTGGATGATGGGATAAGGATGGTATATATGGATTAGCAGGTGTGTGCTCCGTCGGTGCTATAGCTGTCAACAGATCTCAGCCGCAATTTCATGGTGCGCGTTGGTGTGGAGTAGCCATAGCCGTGTATCGTTCAGTCTGCAACCATGTTTAAAAAGTACGACGTTATCCTCATTGCTACCTGTTGATAAGGTTCTCTTATTCAACCCATGTTTATTACTATACAGATTCAGCTTTTCCGAGAACATTGCTGGACAATCCCAGCTTAAATCCTCTGTTCAACGCGCTGTACGCACCAAACTCCAAGATCAGTTTCCAACACTGGAGCCCATTATGGACGAGTTGATCCCCAAAAAGACACCCATCATTCAGATCAAGGGGTAAGAGCCAAGAGACTATTGGTTGTATCTATGTATCAAGTTCATAACGTGGTTGTGTATGATATGGATAGCCACGAGCACCTTACCTTTTTGTCAGTCAACGGAGTGATCTTGTTTTTCCAGCATTTTGATGGCCCTTACTTTCCTACTCTGAAGCTTTTGCACAAGTGTAAGTATACCAACATGATGGAAAATGGCATGTATACTGATACGTTGTGATATAGATCCTGATCTTCTTCCCAAGTTGCAAGTGGATCGTGGTGCCATCAAATTTGTCTTGTCAGGTGCTAATATCATGTGTCCTGGTTTAACTTCCAAGGGTGCTCGCATGGATGTGGACTTGCCAGAAGAATCCATGGTGGCTATCATGGCTGAGGGAAAGGAAAACGCATTGGCTATTGGTTGGCTCAAGATGAGCACAGAGGACATGTAAGTTACTAGGTGTTGGGGGTGGTTTAATATCATCCAACCTGATCTTTGTTTTTTCCTGCATTATAGTCGCAAGAAGAACAAAGGTATCGGATGCGATAATATCCATCATCTCAACGATACCCTGTGGAAGGAGATTGTACGTGCGTAGACCATTTATGCGACGAGAATACAATTATTATTTTGGACTACTATGGATTTACTCTCTTGCGGATGGATTTGATGATAATGACTCGTTATGTGAAGATATCATGAGATAGAAATAAAGGTGGGCTATTGTGAGCATGGAGATTGGGTAGTCATGGAAACCAAATGGGGAGCTTCTTTACAGAGATCACGTGAGATATAGAAAGTTCTTGTGGAACCCCGATGGAAAAAAAATGGGCGGGCAAGGGTGGGTGGGGTGCTAGCAAGCAGAAACCTTTTCCATTCCAACCTTGAATAATGATACCACGCGTTATACAACGAACAGCTACCCACATTGCAAGATCGCCACGATCACAGCTCACATTACCATGCTATCGTTGCAACCACTCGAATACGTCACAATCAGATTCCGATCCTGAACAAGACGACTTGTTGTCCAAGATCCTCGACTATAAACCACCCACACCACCGACAGAGACCTCCCATACCACCACACGATCATCATCCAAATCCAAGTTTTCATCCAAAGAGACTCGGGATTTCGGCAAATTACTGGATGCATTATGGAGTGAGAGTGATAGTAAAGCCACAGTACCACAACAACAACAACGACAACAGCCATCCACCAGTAGCAGCAGCAACAGCAAGAGGATTAAGCGTATACATTCATCGATCGAAAAACAGTTACTCGATATGGTACTTCGACAAAGCAAACCACACAAAGCCAAATCACCCTTACCACGCAGCTCGCTTGCTTCATTTTACAAGGGCGAGAAACAGAGTCAATCTTCACCAGCAACACCCACTTTATCTGTCAAGTCCGATGTAACACTGAGTGATCGTGATGAAGAAAACAAGGCGATCGAATCGGTCTTGGGATGCAGATCGAGCGATTCACTTGTACGATTGATGCAGAAGCAACTAGAAAAATGCAATGCGACTGACGAGAATGGCTATCCACGACCCCTGCCTCGATATTATGATCGACTGATCGAGCGTGCTGTCAATCATGCAAGCATGACATTGAAGGAACCTTATTTGGCAGTGGCGATCTTTGAGCAAGTCAAGGCCAGCAGTATTGAGAGCTATGTATCAGGCTGTACGACGCAAGTGTACAATGAATTACTATCGGTGCGATGGAAGGCATGGCGAGATATCCATGGCATGATGACACTTGTTGAAGAGATGATGTCCAATGGCATTGGCTATGACGGCAATACAAGAAGGATCATACAAATGGTGATGAATGAAGTTGAAACGGAGATGGATCTTGACAAAGAAAAGCATGGATTCGTATGGAGTATGGATGAAAGGAGATCAGTAAATATAATGAAAGCACTGGTTAGCAAATGGTCAATAAAAGGATGATGTAAGGTAGACTTTTTTTATTGGTGCAATTCTTTTTCGGAAGCTGTCAATAGCCCTCCGTGCCTGAGTTATAACTATTGTATGAAAGCTTGAACAATCGGCATTTCACATCATCCTCTTTTTATCTCTCTCTCTTTCTCTTTATCTCTCTCTTTTATCCGCCCCATCGTCATTCCATCACATCCCCCTCCTCCTCCTTTGACGGATTGCGATAAATCATCATGGTCACCACACGTAATAGTTCTCGTGCTCAAAGAGCCACTGGTTCATCTTCCCAATCGGGTCACACAACTCCAAGAAGCCGCCGAGAAGCTACAGGCAGCTCAGATCGTCCCAATGTGATCACTGTTCTATCAGACGACGACAATGACTTTCAAGACTTGATTCTCCCAGTACGACGACGACGATTGGAATCCACTTCGACTACACCTGTGCGCAGTAGCAAGCGTCTCAAGGAACGTGATCAGGGTGCTGCGGAAGACGATCGTAAAGGCAAACGCCGAATGACACTCCCCACACCGATCGTGTCCAGCGATGACAGTACCACGACCACACCCACGGCAGACTCTGTACAAGAACCAATGGAGGTCAAGCAAGAGCATGTTGAACCAACAGCTTCCCACCAGTCTATCAAGCAAGAACATGGCATGACCACACTTGGACAGCAAGGTAGCATCTCATTTCACAAGTGCTTCTATCATACCATACTCACATACAATGTTTAGATGCAAAGTTGCTTGAAGACACATTGGAGAATGTTGTCGTATGCAAGGGTGAACTCGATGAGCTTGGTGAAGCCATTCTCAAGCAAAATGCATCGGCGGCGATGACGACTCCTCAAGAGGATGATGATGAGAAGCCCAAAGACGAAGAACAAGATATCAAGGATGAGGATCTTGGTGCCACACTTGTTGAACAAGAAGACATGGTTGATGGTACATTGGTCCATGATGAAGAAGCTTTGAATGCTACATTGGAGGATGTCAAAGGCGAAAGCAGCAGCAGCGGCAGCACTACCGATATTGGTACATCAGCATCCCCAACTCCAGGCTTTGATGATGCTTCCTCTACCACAACCGCTGGCACTTTCACAAACAACATCCGGCTAAGCGTCCCTCCTCCCACTGATACTGAGGCCGAGGATGATGACACCAGCACAGTCGCAGATGAAGAAGATGAGGAAGCTCTTTTGGATCAACCACTACGTCGGTTTCCTGGGACTGTAAACCCTTCACGCGCCAATATCAATGTAAGTTTATATTCTCATTCGCTCATTCTTGTTGTTGACATCATACTTGTATATAGGCAAAACGCACTACAAGAAAACTACTGGCTCATCATCCAGAATTGGCCAACGTTTGGGATGAACTTGATAATGCCATCTCTGCCCCTGTCAAGCCTGTTGAACAACCCGAAAAGCTCAAGCTCTCTTTGCTTCCATTTCAGCGTCATGGTGTTGGCTGGATGCGACAACAAGAAGAAATCAACGATGTGAGTATGGGTGTCATTATGCATTTAAGCATCTTTTGTGGGCTCACCTCAGTTGTCAAATCATTCTAGTTCAAAGGTGGCATCCTTGCAGTAAGTTACACACAATGAGGGTCCTTTTATTGCTCTCTTACTAAAGCAGCGATATAGGATGAAATGGGTATGGGAAAAACCATCCAAACGATCGCGCTGCTACTTTCAGATGAAAAGAGCCCCAATCTTGTCGTTGCTCCCACAGTAAGTAATCCTCTCTTATTTTCATGCATCTTGCACAGTCTAACTTGTTTGATTCTAGGTGGCCCTCATGCAATGGAAACATGAAATCGAGAAACACACTGACAATGCTTTGAAGGTTTACGTCTTTCATGGTATGTAAATAACCTCACCTATCATTTACACAACATCATTCATTCTCACACCCGACTGTCCCTCTATAGGCGACAAGCGAACCAAGAATGTCCGAGTATTGCTGAACCATGATGTCGTGCTCACTACTTGTAAGTATATACAGAAGCACCAAGAACGCTCCACTGTACTAATTATGCCATTGTATCGAAGACTCGATTGTTGAGACTGCCTTCCGTTATCAAGAACATGGTCGACCCAAAAACGGTGACCTCGTGAAGGAAAAATCGGTCCTGCATAAGGTTCAATGGCATCGTATTATTCTTGACGAGGTATGGATGGACTTGGCTTTTGGCATAAAACGATATCCTGATGATGATTTCCATCCAGGCCCACAACATCAAAGCTCGATCTTCCAACACAGCACGTGCAGTGGTAAGTTTTTTTATTTTGCGCAGGAGAGATTTCGATCCATTGAATAACATGCTTTGCGTAGTTCAACTTTGAATCCAAGTTCAAATGGTCCTTGACGGGTACACCTTTGCAAAATCGAGTCGGCGAGTTATATTCTCTTATCCGCTTTATGCAAGCTGGTACGTTTTGTGTAACGAGGTGATAAGCGGATCTCTAAATGGATGTTATGCATTGATGCTATAGATCCTTTTGCCTATTATTACTGCAAGGACTGTCCATGCAAGAGCCTCAGTTGGCAATTTTCGGATGGTGCATCCTGCGACCAGTGTGGTCATCGTCCAATGGAGTATGTCTGACTTTTGTATGAACCACACGTCCACCTTACTGACAACATTTCTTTTCATAGCCATACATGCTGGTGGAACAATGAAGTACTCAAGCCGATTCAACACAATGGCTATGTTGGCGAAGGTCGTATTGCCATGGAAAAGCTTGGAAAGTTGCTGGATAAGATGATGCTTCGACGAACCAAGGTCCAATGTGCCGACGATTTGGGATTGCCTCCTCGAAAGGTGGTGGTGCGTCGCGATTACTTTAGTGCTGAAGAAGAAGAGGTTTATCGATCACTCTTTTCCGATTCTGCCCGCCAATTCTCTGCTTATGTGGAACAAGGTATGTATTTTGTACTTTGGTTTTATTTTCCACTTGTACTCATGGAGAAAATATAGGCTCTGTGCTCAACAATTATGCCAACATCTTTGAGCTGCTCACCAAGATGCGTCAAAGTGGTAAGTAGAATGGCTACAAAACGTGGTATGGGATGATAAACCAACCCACTCTTTTCTCTATTTCTACAGCCAACCATCCTGATCTTGTATTGAGAAAGACGGGTGACGATCAACAACTTGTGTGTATGCTTTGCAGTGATACGCCGGAGGATGCAGTCAGAGCCGGTTGTCGCCACATCTTTTGCCGAGATGTAAGGATGATTAAGTACAATGTTGCTAAGGATGATGGACCCACTTATTGGTTTGTTTTAGTGTTGTATTCGATACCTTGCAAGCTTTGATAGCGAAGAGGCTCCTACGGATCAAGGACCCAAATGCCCAACATGCTTTGCCGACTTTGACGTCAATTTGAATCAACCCACTGTGGAACTTCATCACGAAGCAGGTTTACATGCCACATACGCAAAGACCAGCATTGTCAATCGTATCAACATGGACAAGTGGCGTAGTTCAACCAAGATTGAGGCGCTTGTTGAGGAGTTATCAAAGTTGCAAGCGGAGGATCGCACCCTCAAGAGGTAAGGATTGAAAAATTTGTGTCCAAGATGTCATCACACAGGCTCATCAATTTTCTTTATTATAGCATTGTATTTTCACAGGTAAAAAAGAGCAAGGGTGGTACCATTGAAATGTACAAGGGATACTCATTATAGCTGTGGTTAGTTTGTCAACTTTCTCGATCTGGTCTACTGGCGTCTTTCTCGTGCAGGCTTCGAATGCATTCGTTTGGATGGTACAATGTCACCGCAACAACGCGACGCTGCTATTAAACAGTGAGTGTGCTTGCTTATCATGCTGTTTCGTCCCTAACATGATGACTCGTTTTATAGCTTTAACAACAAGCCAAGTTGCACTGTGTTCCTTATCAGTTTGAAGGCAGGTGGTGTCGCATTGAATCTGGTTGAAGCAAGCCGTGTCTTTATCTGTGACCCTTGGTGGAATCCAGCCGTCGAATTGCAAGCCATGGATCGTATTCACCGACTTGGTCAGCGACGTCCCATCAAGATCACGCGATTGATTATTGAAAACAGTATTGAAAATCGTATTGTCCAATTACAAGATAAGAAGACGGCTCTTGTGGATAGCACAGTGGGTAAGTAAATAGGAGGGTGGATGGATGGGAAGGTCCCCAGTGTCCTTATTCATGATTTATTATATAGGTCGTGATACTTCTGCTTTGGACAAGCTGAGTGCCGAAGATCTTCAATTCTTATTCGTGATGTGATCAAGACCTCAACATCATGATTCCATTTACTATTACAACTACTTGCTGCATATACAACATTCATTCATACATACATAGTCCTTGCTTTACTCAAACAAAGTTTCTTTAATTGCTGATCCTTGTACAGAATGACAAGTGTGATGGTGATGGTATACAACAAAAGACTAGGCTGAATGGGCGTCCTTTTTTTCTTTCCCACTCCGTTTATTTAAACGCGAGCATTGATATGGGGTTTGGCTTGAACATTGACGATAGCATCCAACATCTTTTCAACAGCCTTTTCCTTGTTTGTGGCGAAGGCGTTTTGGATTTCACCAATCTTGACTTCAGTCTCTTGATCCACGGCACCAAGGCTGGCATCCGACGCACCCGAATGCTATGTGTGAATGAAATGTTAGATGCATATATCCATGCATATACCACATTCATATCGTTCGTTACCTGGGCAACAAAGTTTTGGTACTCTTGATTCTTTTGAGCCTTCAACTCTTCAATTTCCTTGGTTGCTTCGGAACGGGCATCCTTGAGACGTTGGATACGGTCTGATACAAAGTGCCATTGTCAGAAAGGGGGATACCCAAGCCAAAGTAGATAGAGAACAAGTAGAGCTACTTACATTGCTTTGCCTTTTGCACAATCTTGGCTGCTTCGCGTTCAGCTTCCAATAAAGTGTTGATTCCCTGCGAGCTCGATGCCGACTACAGGAACAATAGACCACCATTTCTTGTTAAAACTACTTTGGCGCTATAGTCTGTGGTTGCCATGCTTACCATGCTGATGAGTTGAGTAGTAGAAATGAAACAAAAGGAGATGGCGTTTCTGGTATGAGCAAGTGTATGAAGTATAAGACAACCAACCGAATCCTTTGAAATGCCGCGTGGCCAGTGTGATACCATGCTCATTCCACCCCGCATTTGTGTCAAGTGGTGTGTGTGTATTTGATTCATGCCAACAACTATAATCCATCTATCCATCCAACTACTCTCTTTGCACACTCATGATACCACCACTACCACGATTCTACATGAGCACTATATGCTAAATGTTGCATAATGTATGTACGAGTGGCAAAAGCATATGCTTGTTTCATGCATGTCTGTTGTTGAGTAATATTGCCCACCGCCATTGACTATGATTTTGAGTATCTCCGGGCAACTTCCTCATCCAAGTTGATGTAGAATGATAACCCTTCTCTCTAAATTATCTACAAATGATAGCTTTTGAAAAAATAGAAGATCTAGAAAATCCCATTACTGCACATGGCTAAACTGGTTTTATTCTTGAAGCAATCAAATTGTGGGGCTGGATGTGCTCTCCTTACCACTTTTTCTCTTTTGGTATTGGTCACTCACCAATGATGATGCATATGTATCAATTATAAATACTACAGTAGGATCCGCTTTTCCTTCCTGTCTTTATCTTTCTTTTCAAATACCATTTTTAATCCTTGTCAACATGAAGCAAGCTATCACTTTGGCTATGGTGCTTTTGGTGTCGTTGCTTAGCATCACTCATCCCGCTCAAGCACATGAATGTATCAGTAGCCCCGATCCTACTAGTGGATCATGCCCTCCTGGCTCCAAGCAACCAGAACCAAAAGCAGGCGAGATGACTATTCGTATGTATTAGTTGGATTAGCCATGACGCACAAAACTCAATGATGGCTAACACGCACGCTTATTATGTAAATTTTCAGAATGCTGCATCAAGGCTTAAGCCATCCATCCAATCCTTTATTCCTTTCAGGGCTCACAGCTGAACAACATGGTCGAGAATGCATCGTAGAGAAGCAAAATACAAAATGCAGCTCATTGCAACAATAAAGGAAACACCATACGTTATTAACTAGATACGCTGCTTTTGGTTAAAATGATTTCGAGGCCATAAATATAGGTAGCACTGTTAAGCAGTATCCTTATTGATTCTTGTGGGAGAGGTTTTGCGGCCATTACACAGCTTTTGGTATATTCTGTACATCCCTTATGCATCACAAAGGGATGCACTGCGCCTCAAATGCATGGCATTGCAGTAGACAAGCGATGTGATTCGACAATCACGTGATGAGAGCGACATGTTGTTAGCGTGCAGGTATTTATGATGCGATGCTCCTTGGTATAATGATTGCAACTTGGCACCCGCGCCACCATGTAGCATTATGGAAGCATCTCCTATATTATATCAGGTCCTGAATGTGGTCACGGTTTAATCCAGCGTCCACCAAAGTGCATTGTTGACCCCTTCTACTATACTTTTTCGCCAACTTTGTTGCTCGTTCAAGATACTTTTCTAATCCCTCTTTGTATACACAGGTTGACCACTTTATCAGTCCAATCAATCACAACTGGCTTTTATTTTTCATTCAAAACAATTCCCACGCCTCATAGCTGTACACTAAAGCAGAGCTGATGTTGTCGCGACGTTAGCATACATCTCTTTCCTCTGTCGCATTTTCTTCGTGATCCCATATATCAATCATCATCCCCGATCGTTGGGTACCTGTCAAGGAGAGACTCTGTGATCCATAAATTAGTGATGCTCATCAAATATTGATCTTTGTAATTATTCATGTAGTCATTGCGTTGTCCTTTATGACATTTGACCCTTCTCCTCACTGACGCAGGAATACTTTGTGGTACATGTAAGGCTGTCAATATACATTGACGATTGCTTAATTAGTGAACTGCCGCCGAAAAGAGGCTGAAAGGTCATGTACACATTCATGGAAAATCCACCTCCCCCCCCGGTCTAGGGAAAAGTTGTTGGGAACATTTTGTTGGGGACGTCTCCTCAGCGCGGCGCTGTGTCCATTCCAGATATTTATGTTGCCAGAGGTTTCGAATCCCGTGGTACAGTAACAATCATTCCTGTGGCTCCTGCTTGTCGAATTACTATGACCACAAGAAGAACGAGAGGTCATTTTACAAGTGGCCAGCATGTCTCAAGGTACAGCTTCTTCTGTTGCCAACGATTAAGAATGTTCACTTATGATATCATTCATGCATCCAATACGGCGTCCAGTATATTGTGACATCAAGCCTGCCTATACCTGAAATCAGTGAGTTGGCAGACGATGGCTGGCTTGGCATGAAGGCAGGGTGTTATTTTTTGACATCACATGTGGAGAATGCAACACTGGCCCACCTCTGCATGTTACACCACAAAACCTGAGGTGTCTGCATGACATACACAAAGGACGTCTCTGACGCATTCTGGTCAAGGAATATCGGAATGTGGTGGTCTATCTTTTCTTTCGACCCCAAAGCAAACCACAAAGTCACCTCCAAAGCACACCGTTTGTAATCAAAGGTACGTCAAAGCCTTGTGTACGAGTGATATCATTTTGCTTATATATTCGCACGATTAATAACTACGCTATCTTCACAGATGAAGACTTTTGGGATTATTGGGAAGAAAACAGGTGGCATTTCTATTGTATCCTAACAGCTGCTGAGGAAGCCCACCAGCAGCAAACTATGAGGATTTGGCTTCCGATCCACTGAACTTCAAACATTGCATCCCTTATGGAACGGGAACATTTTGAATCCTCTAATCAGGTAATCATGTACGAATGCATTTCACCTCGAATACGCTACTAAACGAACATGTTCATTTAGCATCACTGATAATGGCATGGCTCGAGCGAATAGCAGCGGCGGATTTTGGAAGGGAGGTGTAGAGTGGATGCTACATTCGGTTGTGTTCGCCCATTTTCTTGACATTATGTACCGGACTTCCCTCAAGCAAGATCAAGGACACAAAAGAAGATATATTCTCTGGATGCTAGGCTATATCGACGGTGATGGATCGATGCATTAGATAGTGCGATGTATGGCCTCTGCCGTGGGTGAGATTTCAGAAGGGGGGTCCTTCTACGCACGTGATGATCGCACTCTGCAGATGCTCAAAAATCGAAAGGCATTGGTTTCACAAATATGACATTTCAACATTATATATACCAGGCAGCGTGATTGCACAATTGTCAGCTCCTCCAAAAAAGGGGGAAGAGTGACAGGATTATGAATTCTCTGCAGTGGTGGATCAAGTAAGTTTCTCATAAGTGGGGTTTTCTGTCGTTTGATCTATAATTCATTGTGATGTGTGAAGATTACAGTATATCCAAAACGATGAACAAAGGTTGTACCAAAGACAACGTGTCCACCCCTGAAGAGGAACAACACACGCACACAGTCATGAAAGACGCTCTTTGTGATCATCTCAGGATTGTTTTATTAGAGACGCTACCAGTGATAAAGGGGGTGTGTACTAGTGAACAAATACAAAGAGATAGGCTTGGGTGGGTTGGGGGAAAAATGATTGATTGTGATGAGCATGAATGAATGAAATCCTTCAATGTTTTGATATCTGCCATGTTGGGTCAGTGCGGTGCATGCGTAGTCGTCGTCGTCGCCGCCACGAAGTCCATTTTTTATCATTTCTTTCTTGACACTCTCCTCAGTCTCCTTCTCTCTTTTGTGTGGCCTTGTTTCAAACACACACATCTAAATTTGCCAATCGAGAACAACACACACGACAAGATCGTCCAGGCACACACAATGCTCACGCGCAGTAGCAATAACAGTATCCGCCAAGTGGACGCGACTCCTGAATGGGTACAACAACCAGACGAATTCACCCCCGTGGCACAATCCAATGGTGCTGTTATGAAGCCAAAAGAGACTATGCCCCTTGGAGAACGTACTGCGCTGCCATTACAGTCCATTTCAACCGAGCATCGATACATGCGTTCAAGCAATAGCAGTAGCAGTAGTGGTGGATTCGGTAGCAGCAGTAGCGCCAGCAATAGCAACAGCAGTAGTCCACGACCGAGTCATGAACGTATCATGGAACCCGGCGAGTTTGATGATTTGGTGAACGACAAGCACTATTTATCCTCGGCTGATGAAGTGGATGAAGAAGATATGGAATCTGGACATGATGCTGGAAGTAGCAGTGGGGACGACGAAGGCGCGGTATCATCGTGGAATACGGCCAAACGTCCTCGAAAAAGACCAGCCCCACTTTCTCGATCCAAGCGACAAAAGCGACCCGCATCATCCCATCGACGCAGACAGCAAAAGCCATCTAAATCAAAATCAACCAGCAACAGCAACAGCAATCATCATCCTATCAGTATGCCACCTATCACCTTATCGATTGAGCCCGAGGATCTCAAATTGAAGCGTGTTTTGGGCGAAGGTCAAATGGGAATGGTGATGCTTGCCGAATATCAAAGTGTCCCTGTCGCGTGCAAATTTCGACGTGCAAAGAAGAGCAAGCAAACATTCGAAGAAGCTATCACTCGTGAACTTGCATTTGCTGCTCGACTCTCGGTATGTCCTTACATGAATCCATGCATTGGCATTTTACGGTGCAAGCAGACAAAAACAGGCCGATTGGTTCGAGGAGATGATCTCTACATTGTTCAACGATATTATGAAAATGGTGACCTGCGTGATTATATGGAGAATCTACAAGGTAAAAAGGTTGCTGGGATTGGGGAAAAGGTATGAATCATCCTAATTCAAGTGTTATTAATAATGGTGATTAGACAACTACTTTCATGAGTCACAAGTATTGCAGATTGCACTTACACTCTTTGCTGGATTGGCCGACGCTCACAGGATGAATATTGGCATTTTGGATCTCAAGTTGGAAAATATCTTGATCGATTCATGTGGATCAGCATGGATTACTGACTTTGGGTAAGTTAGATTGGGGGACAAGGAAGATGGGGGGATGTGAAAGCATATGCGTTGATAACGTCGGGGTTGGGATAGGGCTTGTGCAAGTAAGGGGGGAAAGGTGAAACAATCAAATGCTGACAAACTTTCACAAACCTAGGTCATGTGTCGAATTACGGGGTGATGATGACTGGATTGATTTACGTTATGTTGGTGTACAATGGACAAAAGCAGTTGCTGCTCCAGGTAATTCATTCTTAGTCAACAACAAATCTCCCACATGAAACTAATTTCATTTATAGAAATGTTACATCAACACAGCTTTTCAAAGAAATCCGATGTATTCATGGCCGTATCCATCATTGCCGAAGTACTTACCCCTCAGCTGAGTGACGAGGAATTCTCAGAGAGTGTGCTGACACGTGCCAAGAATGGAACTGTCAAGTTTAATCCTAAAAAGATCCATCCAATGTATCGTGAATTCGTTCCCATTCTCCAATCTGCCCTCAAGAATGACCCTGATGAACGGCCTTCAGCTCAACGAATCTACAAAGTCCTCCTCGAGATGCGTGATCGATCCATGGCGGATGGTATTCATCAACGAACGGTTACTTGAAAGAATCAGCTGTCAACGAAGCGACGTGTAAATATATCACCCCCCCCATTTCAAATATTCCCCCTTCCACAACAACAACAAATACAACATCGATTTGGGTTCTCTATGCCTTTTCTTTTTTCACTTTGCTTGTAATAAACAAGGACACTGTACAGAAAAAGATGAATGTTATACAGGGTATCATGTGGATGAATAAGAGAGATGTGCGTGCGTGTGTATGTGATTTTTACATGGCAATGCATTGATGCCTTGTAAATGGGTTTCGCCGTCGCCCACGTTGTTTGCTGGTATCTTTATTATCTCCTTCTTCCTGTTGTTGATTGCTGGATATCCACTTTGCAGCTGTGAGATGACCTAATGATGCAGCTTTTTGAAACCATGGGATAGCCATTTCAGAGGATGTCTCTATCCCGATCCCTCGATCGGTATACACGGCTACTAAATAACATGCCTTGGCAAGAATCCATCGATCGGTACCAAAACGAGCATGTCGACGTGCAGCGTATTGAACTGCTTTACGAGCCCATTGATATGCATGATGATCGGATTGATCCATGTATGGATACGCTGATCCTGCAAGGCACAATATAGAAAAGATAATAGCTGCTTCAGGATGACAGCTTTGGTGAATGGCACGTGCATACCAATACACCCCCAATCCTTTATCTTGATCCATGAATCCTTCCAATGCATCATGTCCACCATAAAGAAACCCCTGTGCCAGCTTCAATTGACTCGCAGCATGACCGTGCTTGGCTGCATCATGCAATAAATCAATCGCATATCGCTTATCCGGCACCACAAGCGCATCTGTGTTTTCACTATAAAGAATGAGCATGGCAAGCATATACCGTGCTTCCGGCAATGAGGCCAATGCACGTTGTAACCATGATATGGCTTCACGCGCATGAATAAGTTGTCCACAATAGCCGTACCAATATACAATCGCCAGCTTATACATGCTTGTAGGATGCGCAAGGTGGGCTGCTTTGCGATAAAATGTAAAGGCACGTCGTTCATCATGGCATGTACCAATACCAAGTTCATAGCATACGCCTGTACGATAGGTTGCTTCGGCATGATTTTGCTTGCTAGCTTGTGTGTACCAAAGAAACGCACGTTCATGATCCAATGGCACACCTAGTTGCCCCGTACCATAACAATTGCCAAGTAAAAATTGAGCCTCTCCTGCCACACGCTTATTGGTTGCTGTGCTCACAAGTCGTTTCAGTAATCGATATGCTTCTCTTCCTACGCCATAGGCAAGTGCCATTTGCTGTTGTTGCTGCTCTTGGGGTAGGTGCTCCGCAACTGTAACCAATTTTGGTTGGCTGTCGATCAGTGACATGCACAAGTGTAGCATCTGCAACGGATCGGAACATGCACGTTCACGCCATACATGCACTTGCTCCATACTTTCTGGGAGTGTGGCCCCGTGATGTGATGTGGCTGGTGTGTGTGAAGATAATAAAGGTGGTGTTGTGATACGATGATGATACTCAAAAGAGGATGATGATGGTGACGAATGAATCAAAAGGTGATCTGGAGCCATGTGTCTGTAAATGGAAGAAAACTCATCATAAAACCATTGGTGTGCGGATTGTTCTCGGCGGTGAGACCGATATTCTTTTCCCATCTCAAGAGGGGGTGCTGATGTTGGCTCATCCTCTTGTGCTGTTGCTACTGATGGGCTATTCATGGGTGGTGGCCAAACGTCCTCAACAAGTGCAAGCGGAAAAAAGAAAGGTGAATGATGGTGAAAAGCGGCCCAAAACGAAAGAAAAGCAATATGCAAGAGACAAACGCACAATAGAGCATCACGTTGCGTTGCATTACAAAGGTCAATAATAACGTTTGTATGTAATTCTCCGAAGACAACAGCAGTGGTGGTAAGCAGTAGTAGCAGTGTATGTTGCATCATGCAATGCTTCTCTGGATAAACGATACTAGGTGATGATTCATAGCGATACAAAGATCAGCCATCATCTTTGCTTCTTGAAAAACCGCTCAACTCAACACACACTAATGCTCACACGCATCTTATACTTACTACGTCAGTAATAATGGTTAGTGCGGTAAATCAAAAAGTATTGGAAGATCGTTCAGCCAGTTGAAATGTTGTCAAACTCCCCTGGCAAAATCTCCGGAGGCGACTTCAGGCGGCAAGGTAGTACAAAAGGCATGTGCAGGCTTCCCCGCATTGCTCCGTGATTGGCCGAATTAGGCAGTGCAATTGCTGTGGATGTCAAATGATTAGATCCATGCACATGAAAATTACGTCTTATCGCTTACACATAAATACATGGACCGTTTCACTTGGATTTCTCGGCCCCTTTTCTTTCTTATCTCTCTTTTTTTTCTCTAATCTTCTTTATTATCATCATGAGCAAAAACAACGACGGCAAAAAGACCCCTATCCTCACTCATTTGGTCGCTGGTGGTGCTGCTGGTTTCATGGAAGCATGCACCTGTCATCCATTGGACACGGTCAAAGTCAGAATGCAACTCGCTCGCAAAGCTCAAGTTAGCGCTTCTGTAAGTAACCTTATTACAACCTAAGGTGCTTGACATGTATATACTAATAACTTACTTAGGGAAGACGCCTTGGTTTCCTAGGTGTTGGTATTCGCATTGTGCAAAATGAATCTTTCTTAGCTCTCTACAAGGGTCTTGGTGCCGTCATTGGTGGTATCGTGCCTAAGATGGCTATTCGATTCAGCTCTTTTGAGATCTACAAGGGTGCTCTTGCTGATGAGAATGGCGTTGTTAGCCGTACTGGTGTTTTCCTTGGTAAGTTGGCAACACCTACTTAGCAACCTTATACTTAATGTCTTTTTTGATTACTTACTGATGCTTTCTGATTTTTTTAGCTGGCCTTGCTGCTGGTACAACTGAAGCAATAGCAGTGGTTGGGCCAATGGACCTTATTAAGATCAGGCAGGATTGAATACGACCTTCTTGACATTACAATGTCACTAACTTCATTATCAAATAGATTGCAAGCTCAAAAGCATAGTCTTTCAGATCCGATGGACATGCCCAAGTATCGCAATGCGCCGCACGCACTCTATACCATCGTCAAGGAGGAAGGTATTGGTGCTTTATACAAGGGTGTCGGCTTGACTGCTTTGAGACAAGGTATGGTAGTGGGAATTGGATAAAGGGATATGGGATGTGGGATGAACGATGACTAACACGATTCAATCCAGCTACCAACCAAGCTGCCAATTTCACTGCCTACCAGGAACTCAAGAAGCATGCTCGCAATTTCCAAGGGTTGGATGAGCTTCCTTCATACCAAACCTTAGTGATTGGTGGTATCTCTGGTGCCATGGGTCCTCTTTCTAACGCACCTATTGATACTGTGAAGACTCGTATTCAAAGAGCTAACAACCTTACTGGCAATGCCTGGCAACGTGTTGTTACTGTGAGTACCGAGATTTATACCAAGGAAGGCTTCAAGGCATTCTACAAGGGCTTGACTCCACGTGTATTGCGTGTGGCTCCTGGTCAAGCTGTTACTTTTGTCGTTTACGAAAAGGTCAAATCATGGATTGATCTTTTTACTGAAAAGGTGCAAGATGGTGAATTGACCAAGCAGACTCAGTAACTTATTTCACCCAACCCACGCCATCAATTCCCCCACCACACCTTATTATTCAACCATCATATCACAATTCGCAAGATCCTCACCAACAAAATTGACCATCCTCCTGATATGTAACCTATATTATGTCATGAACACACACAACACACATTTTTGATTTCGCCTGTACACAGCATTTTTCCCACCCATCCACGCCTTTATTGTATACTTTTTGGAAACCAATGGTAGAGTTGCACACACGCACGAGCGGAAATAGTAATAAAATTTCACGTTTGCTGTATCCGGAAGCAACCGATCATTCCATCTTTTGGTGTTGACCCCATCCAACTTGCTTATTCAAGCTGCTTCTTTAACACTCCGTCACACCCACCAACACCATACACCAACCACCCCGAAAAAGTCAACCAGCAACAAAAGCCGCCCTCATTCGCATACCGCAACATGTCCAACAAACGATCCAACACGGCAAGATCAGATCAACGCAAAAAGCGTGCCAAATCGTTCTTTTGTGCCAAGGTTCTTTCTTTGATCAGCTATTTGAGATCGATCGTCCAAGTCTCTCATGCGTTGTTATGGGGGTTTGTTAGGAACGAGTCAAGGCATATGACAAATTTGCTATCCGGCCCAATATGAAGGGTGTCATGGTTACATGTACACGAGGGAAGGAGGCAGCAGCTTCCAAAGAAGTGATTGACATGTTTGAACAGGTATTATTAATCTTTTATGATGCATGATGACACATGGCTGACACATGTATGTACTATTTAGTATGCTGCTGAAATGTATCCTGAAGCATTCAATGAGAACAAGGATGATGACGATGATGATGATGATGAAGACGACATTGAAGCTGCCATTCAGAAGGAAGTTGCTCAATTGAAAAAGGGCAAAAAGAAAAAATTCATCAATACTTCGACCAACATGGATTGTGGTAAGTAAGGGATGGGGTGGGGTCATCGGGAAAAGGGTATGTTGTCATGGGGGAGGGGTTGAAGGGGGCCGTTTTGGGGGGGCCGGTACTTTGTGTGAGCGGAAACTTTATTATCTCGTTTTTCTGATTTGCTTATCTCTTTATAAACCTTTTTCCACATCAGTGCTATTCATCGAGACTCGGGATCCTATTGAGCCAGTGCCATTTGTCCATCATATTCTTTCCGATTTGGCAAAAACTCAACGCAAACGAACGCGCTATGTCTCTCGCTTGTTGCCTGTGCAAACCACTTGCAATGCCAACCTGAATGCCATAGAACAACACAGTAAACCCATTTTGGCGCCCAAGTTTCACAATGACAATGATGATGAGCAACCCTCCTCCAAAGCGGTAAATGATTATTCCCACGCATATTGCTATGGATGTGTGCGTGCGTGATCGTCCATTTGTAAACTGACATATCCCGATTTCTTCCAGTTTGCCGTGGTTGCCCGTGTTCGGAACTGTGATAAAATGGATCGCATGTCAGTCATCCAAACGCTCGCATCGGTAGTGGGTCCTGGCCATCGTGTCGATCTGGATAACCCCGAGATTACTATCATTGCCGAGATCTGTCAGGTAAAAAGAAATGCTGGAATTGAAAATGGATAATGATATCTAATGCATCATCATCTCTAGGATATTTGTATGCTCTCAGCAGTTGAGGATTTCAACGAGTTCAAAAAGTACAACATTGAAAGCATCATTTCAGCAGCCAAGAAGATAGACAAAGAAGAGAAGACGCAGGATCAAAAGCAAAAAGATGAATAAAGGGCAAAGGGGATTGCATCAATGTACCGGATTGTGGATTCTTCCATATTGTTCAAATACAATGATCAGTTTTTTGATCTGTTACCTTTCTTCATATCTATGCAGCGTTTTTGGACGGCTCATCGGCACTGTCGGGGAAATGGATACAGCTTGCACTACGTCAGTACCATGCATATTCGAGATTACGATTGATAACTTTGATCTTGTTGTGTCTCCGCGATTATCTTGACATATCCGAATGCTCTATACGACAAGAATGACACCATTTATATAATGAACAAGGAGTACCATATGGGATTGCAGCTTTCTTGTATATTGCTAAAGTGATGGATGGCTCGGGATCCCCGCGTTGATAAGTTGGTCGTTTGCGTCTTAGATGAGAGAGGGGACTAAAATTGATTTTGATATTGGGATAGTCGCTGATACCGAGGATAGGGTACATATTTAAACGTTAGCTAGCATTCGTCTCCTGGGTTACTGTAAAGAAAATAAATCCGCTTTATCGCATATCAATCTTAATTATCTGCACATTGTGGTGTGCTTTGCGAGGGAATAGGATTGGTGTTATGCTATCGAATGCAGCCTTTGTTCAAGACACAATGAATCAATCAGACCCTATCCCTTCTCCTCTTTTCTTTTACCACAGCATCGTATACCTTCATTATTCGACGTTGTTTACTTGCGTACCTTCCTAAAGGTAATCATCATCATCATCCATTTTTGCAGGAATCTGTCAATGAACGTGCATGTGCAACCACCACGTGCGATTTCATTCAGTTGCTCATGTTTCCGTTAATGCAGTTCACATCATCCATTAGAAGAAAGCAACTCTATCACGCTTACAGCATATGTAATACATAAAGGTACCTGTTTCTCAACATTTTCATAGTGAAGCGCGAGGTCTTTATGAGAACAAAACTGCTCGTTATGTCGACAGCATCTTGCGTGCAAGTTTCACGGTCGAGATAGGCAATCTCGGGAGGCTGGGCCGCACGTTACCAACGGTTCATGGTCTAACCATCATTTGGACCGTCCCGCGTTTGAAATTCTCATAATGAAGCGTGCGGTTTTTAAATGAATGGGGTTGATCAGCATGACTCAGAGAACCTTCTTACCAAGTTTCATGTTCAAAGTGGGCAATCCCAAGATTCTTCATACTAAATGACATTTTATTAAATCCGGCGCTTTCCCAATTTCCATCCGTTATAGTCAATCCCACATTATGCTCTCCCGTTCGAAGTTTTCAAATGAAGTGTGGGTTCTTTATAAATACAAAGTTGTTCAGCATGTCCTAGAGCATCTTGTGTGAAAGTTTGAGGTTCGAAACAGGCAATCCCAATATCATGCATTGATATCAGTGTATATGGATATGTCTGACTACCTGACAGATTTAATTTCCACCTCTTCCACTGCTACTTTATTTTCCTCTTCTTGCCATTCTCAACCGTTGATGCATTCAAGTACAACTACAGCCTGCGAACGATTGTCCTGCTTCACCCCATGATGTCGATCCTGCAACTGCCTTGATCCGATTGTCTTCAGCTGAATGGCAGGTCCATGCCATGTGCACCCCACGACAACACCCGCGTCCCTTGACACTACATGTTCTCTTGTACACTCTTCTGCCACAATCAAACGTAACAGCATTCATTTCAGCAGCTGTTATTACCAAGGTCTTTATTCCATTGCCTCAAACAGCGTCCACAGCCTTGTCACTCTACTACAACACACTCTCTTGCACACTCCTCTGCCGCGACCAAACGTAGCAGCTGCTGCTATTATCAAGATCTTTGCTTCATTGTCTCGAGTTACTTGAAGCAACTTGCTTTGGTACATACGGATTACAATGGATGGGAAGCCATATCAGCTATCAAGTACACCACAATACAAGCTCTTCACCTGGTTGGGCTGTGATGGAAGAAAATGACCAAGAAAGAATTGACCAGCAGCCGGATGGAGAAGGGAGCACATCGACAGCTATCCTATGGTTGTCTTCAACTAACATGTTGGATTTGATGGATGGATGCAGTCAAGTACGGTGATGAGGTCTCCTGAAATGTTGCTTTGGTTACTTGGCGCGTCATGAGCAGGAAAGATCACGTGGATACGGCTAAGGATGACGATGGATTGGATGGGATCGACCAAATGGATGTTATCTTGGTGAAAAGGTGCTTTACAGTCATGGACACTATTGGAATAGTCAAGTCGATGCATGCAGCAGCTATATTACAATCATGGATGAAGGATATTTATGACGGCAGCAATCAAGAATAGAATGACACAATTATCACTGTTGACTCTTATGTGATCCACCACCCGTAGCTTATTCAATTTGTTCCCTTATCATACTTTCTCGATAAACAACATGCACGCTACCATGTACTATTCTTCATTCAACATAATATAAAAGAGCATCGTACAATCAGATCATATGCGCGAGATGTTGATCACTTGGTTGGTTTCGGATTGCAAAGGGGGGGATAGAAAACTTGCACACATGATTCTTTGAGCCACGCTGAGCAACTTGGTTCTATCAAAGACCCCCAAGCTTCATTGTAAGATTTTGAGATATGGGCGTCTTTATGTTTTGCCTATGCCGTAAGCGTGATGGAGTTGCTTCCTCCTAATGGATGGTGTCCACCTCATTAACGGGAAAATGAAGAGCTGAGTGAAATTGCACTTGGCGATTCACACGCACCCCCTTGACAGGTTGTTGCACAAATGGATGATGGTAATGATTGCCTTTAGAAAGATACATAAGTATACAACATCCAATAATGAATGTGTGTCAAGGCATGTGTATGACAATAATGGTCCCATATCACATTTGGATTCTGTAGTCTGTCGAGCTGCATAAAAAGGGATGCGCACGGACCATGCTTGATGGCACAGCCAGTTAAAAAGTTACTAGGGGCATGCACAATTGAAATAATAACATATAGCGTAGGTGGTAACTGGTAATTTAGAATCCCCATTGTTATATGCAGAGGTCAATACATGCTTTATTCATGATGCATTCGTTATATGGACATTGCTATTTGAGAGCCACTTTACATAATAATAAAAAAAGCTGAATCAATATCAGTAGCAGCAGTATACGAAGATGATGATGATGAACGTATATTAGCTATTCCATTACTCTCAATTGTCCCCATATTCTTACTGCAACAATATCATTTTATTGGTATAAGAGCAGCACGTCATGGCTTTTGGGATGTGTGGAAGCTCCCCAGGCAAGCCTCGTAAATCGAAGTCTGGTGCGTTGGCCGTTGAGAGGTGTTGGCCAATGGGAACGCCTCAATTTGAAATTCAGCAGCGTCGCGACGAGAGACAAAGTGCTGCGCGTCGCCTGGCAACCTCCACCCTCTTTTCTCTCTCAACTCCATCGATCGATCTGCAGGGCGTGGTAAGCTGTTTCAGCTACTACGCTGTGTTGGTCATAGTAAGTTGTTTCTATCTTTTCGTTGTATTGCTTGTAATACTCACATGCCTTGTTTGCAGCGACTGGAGGACCTAATGGAGCCCCTCAAAGCCCAGTTTCCATGGTGTACAATGTCCATGAATCCCAGCAGATCTTGATACGAAGGTAGCAAGGATGTTGGCCATTCCTCGTAAACTGGCTGCCCACCACGTGTCGGCGTGTTGCATGGGCGTTTGGCCGAGGACGAAACGCAGACCGGTAGCAGTGTCCAGGGTGCACTAATAAATTGACCGCTATCCAAAGATACCAACAAGTGGCTCTTGTTTGGGTAATGCTAAAGGATTCACTGGAGGGAACTGGAGGGGGAAGGTACGTATGTACTCTCTTAAAACATGTATTAACTGATCACACTTTGCTACACTTTTGTATCTGCATGGTTTCTTCCCAACGAGGTTTTGGCGCGTCAAGTCCAGCACCTTGACTAGGATGGGTTGTGGGAAACTGCAACCTTATCTTGGGCTAAAGTGGCATACACAAGCGCCTCGTCGACCTGGAATTGGTGCCTACAGGTAGAGGTTGGGGATGGTTGAGTGGCGACCTTCTCGTTGGTCATCCCTGTGAGTACTTTAGCCTTGGCTTTAGGAAACCAACAGCTGCTCGTTTAGTCTAGTATTGTATTGTAATTCAATAAACCATGTTCTTTTATTAAACATAATATATTCTTGCCTTTGTATGTATGATAATTCATTATCAAGTAACATTTGACTGATCTCCATTGTATGTCAATTAAAAATGATAACCCACGAACGATCCAAGTGGTGTTGCTATGGTGTGCTTTTCTTGTATATTGTGGTATGTGCCGGTGTCATCATTACCAAGCTTTATTGAATTCACCGTATATGACTAAGCCTTTTCTACCATCCTACAACTAGCAAAATGTTGTTGGAATTACGTAATTGCGACAAGTGGAAACACAACTGCCAACTTCAAATATCAAGTTGCTGTATATAATCGCCTTTGCGAGATGCGCTTGATCCAAAGGAGAAATAGAGCACTCATCCTCATTACAAGACCACTACGGAGCCACTTTTATTATTCCATCATCTAAGCTACATATAATCCATAAGCAACACAAGTGTCCAATAAACAATGCTTCCATATACCCATTTTGTCATGGTCATTTTGATCCATCGTAGTCACTGTCGTCATGAGAGCCATCCACGGCGCAAATAGAATCAAGCATCATCATCTTGCCAAGAGAAAGGTAAACCACACTTGTCTGTGTCATTGTGCATCTCGTTACGGTTGTCATTGTCGTATCTACGAAAGAGCAAGCAATTCTGGATAACCAAATCTCCATCAATGCCATCACCTTCATAGTATCCAGGGACCATCGTTCATCCTCTCCAATAAAGGAAGAAGATCCCCTAATAGTTGCCATTTATTAATGAGCAAAAACAACAAGGTGTGCAGTGGCACAATTAAACGGATGCCAAGTTGGGTATATTCACGTGATTAATTATCGTCGTTGAACCCCTGATTTAGACATGAATGACACCAGAACTATGCAATCTAGATCGTGGAATTGATACAATGGTTTAACCAATTAAATGAAGAAGAATGACACACGCACCATTGAGACTACTTTAATGAATGGCATGCAGGGAGGAAGATTTAAAGTTTCATTGGTGGGGGTCATACACGTACCAATCTGTCATTGTCCCATTATTGCTCCTGCTGTCGCACGAGACAAGTTTTCTTTCTTCAACACACACCATTCACGACACTCATTGACATGACGCTGACACGGACACCCTTTTGCTTGACCCGCTCTGAACAAATTCAAGGCATGGCCAATCGCATCTTGTATTCACGTTTCTATATTGGCCTGTATATCGGTCTTGCTGCTTTGAGCGTCCTTTCTATAATAATGGTAACGAGCGATCGCAATCCTACCACCCCATGTTGTACTCACTACAGCTTCTTGTTTCCTTCATTGTGTGTTTTCCATGGCAGTCGTTACGCGAGACTTGGTATGTAGGTAGGCATACTCTCCTGCTGTCCCTATTTCCAGCACATCAACACGCATATCATATCGACCTTGTTACTGATACTGATCCTTACTACTAGCCCATCGCCACTGTTTCTTCTTTTCGAGTTTGTGATTAATATGGCCATGATGATGGAGGTGACCATACGGTTTCTGGCATTGAGGAAGGTATGTGCGTGTATGCATCAGGGTTGGGGTGTTTGGTTCCTGAGTTTCGCTGATCCGTTCATGTCACTCATTCATTGTAGGCGTTCTGGCATTCACTATGGAACGCAATGGATGCCATGTTGGTGCTGCTTTGTGTGGTGACACTCCTTATCCTTATCTTTGCCGATTGCTCCACAGGTGAACGCCGAGAAGCCATGATTGATACAATGCTGCTGGTGGTGCGTAATGGCGTCCAATTATATCGCCTTATCACTGTGGCTCGAAAGTAAGTTGAAGTTTACCTTTGGAAAAGAGCAAAGTGAACAAGAGGACTGATATACATGTTATTAGAAACAAGCGCTCAATAGCAGTTCGATCATCAACCATCGATTTCCGATACGTGGACGAGGAAGGCATTGACCTGTATAAGATGGAGGAGCAGGAGGAGCAATTCTGGCACGAATATGGAAACGATCATTTGTAACGACACCATTATACCAATTGGCGAGGAGATACCCAGAGTAGCAAACACCAGTATAGACATTGACACTAGAGGAGGAATCAACCAAACCAACCTTATGAACGTGCACCTTTGATCACACTTATTGAGTGGACCACTTTCCCATCTACTGCATAAAATAAACCATCTCTCTCGTTGAAACACCTCATATGTAATCAGAGACATTCTTTGGATTGTTGTGACACATCAACCCACCCATTTTTCATTTCCAATTCCCCAGCCTTTCACATAGGTCACGAGAGCTTACCAAACGGATAATTTATACCAATGTATCCCGATAAGAGATTATTCACAACCAATCGTCTCCTAGCTCTGTAAGCAAGTGCGATGGAGGAAACTGGGACCTTGCTGAATTATGCTATTCATGCGTCATTCATCACCCCGCTATTTCCCACAACATTTTTGCAAGTCGACGTATGCACCTTCTTTACAATCAGGATCGTCGTCCTTCGATATCATAGAAAATGATAAAACCAGCGCTCCATTGAGCCCTTGGCAGTACAAGGAGCAAGGCAGGATGAATGGGGAGGGACATTGCTTTGTCAATGCGTGTATTTTGATATGTAGCATGCATGCATGCCTGAGAGAAGAGGACCATTATGCAAATACAAAAGGTCCAAAAGGAGAATTTTTATATCCGTTTGAAGGACACAGCTTTTTCTCATGCACATCAAAATGACCAATGCCTTGTCCACGATGTTTCTTGTTAGCATACATGGCTGTCATTTGGTTCGCCGCAATGCAAATGCAAAGGGTTCATCATGATGATTATATTAATAAGCATCGTCAAAAAAGCCCATGCACCACGTAGACATGACGCCATTAGACACGTCTTTCATGCTTGAGAGGGATTGCTTGACATTCTTCCAGCTCTCTTAAAATGGCAATTTCCTCAATGTTTGTTCAATAGTAAATAAGCTGTATCAGGCAAAGAGACCTTGTGCATGTTGATTACAAGGAGAAAAGTTAGAGGAGTGGTGCAAGTGGTATATATTAGGTGATCGGTTTTTCTCGAAGCGCGCTCCAGAGTGCGTGATCCCAAATATGCTGTGCAATCTTTGTGGTGTGGGGTGGTTCCAAATGCGTTACACATAACCTAACCAGTGTTCATACAACATGTTTTGTGGGGAAGCTCTTTTTCCCGAAAGTTGAGTAAATCAGGTCCATTGCAGCTTAGAAACACTGATTTAAGCAATGGCAGTATCATCCATTACCTTAGTCAAGGGAATAGGTGAAATATATGATATGGAGATGGGATGATCCGAAAACACGGAATGGTCAAGCTTTGTTTCCGCTCCAGTAGTAGTCATCGCATCATGGTTTGTTGCACCATAGGGGAATTTTCCCCAAACCAGAAATCCCCTTTAATACAACAGAGCTACACAACACCGCTGTCATGAGAAAAACAAGGCACATTCAATAGGATGGGAGAATCGTGAGGGAACAACTTGTGCTACATCATGACGATATATATAATGAGATCCAAATCAGCATCCCTCTTGTCATTGTCAGCAGTAATCAACAACACAAGCATAGTAGAAGATGAAACTTGTTTCCATCTCTTTAGCCATTGTTGGGCTCTTATCTTTGACTCAGGCCCGGCCAACGCCCGATGGTGTGCTCTCATGGGATGAAGCATATGCCAAAGCCAAAAAGTTGGTGTCGCAAATGTCGCTTGAGGAGCGTGTCAACGTTACCACCGGTACAGGCAATGAACAAGGGGTAAGGATGACAATGATGATGCATCATGTAAACAATGAAACAACATTCTCAATGTTTATTCTACAAAGCCATGTGAAGGCAACACTGCAGCAGCAGGCGATCTGTTCCCAGCATTATGGTATGCTTTATATATACAAGAACCAAGACGTATAGATGACTAATGGTATCCATATACTACAGCTTGAATGATGGACCTACTGGTTTACGTCGAGCTTACAACACGAGCCAATTTGTTGCTGGCATCAATGCTGCTGCATCCTGGGATCGTGAACTTACTCGTCAACGAGGAGCTGAAATGGGTCGTGAGTTCCGAGCCAAGGGTGTCAATGTCATTTTGGGTCCTGGCATGAATATGATGCGCACTCCACGTGCTGGTCGAAATTGGGAATTTGCAGGCGAAGACCCCTATCTCACTGGTGAGATCGCTTATGAAACCGTCATTGGTTTACAAAGCTCTGGCATTATCACAACATCCAAGCATCTTATCGGAAATGAACAAGATACCAATCGCTACAACTCGAGCACCAATATGGATGACAAGACCCTGCATGAGCTCTATCTTCATCCATTTGTACGTGCACTCGATGCCGAAACTACGGGTATCATGTGCTCCTATAGTAAGTACTAGGCTGATTGTGGATGTATACCTAAACAATGACTCACATGCATTGGGTACATGTAGACATGGTGAATGGCACATATGCATGTGAGGATGACTATATTCTCAATTCAGTCCTCAAGGGCGAGCTTGGTTTCAAAGGATTTGTCGTGAGTGACTGGTGGGCAACGCATTCTACTGCCTTTGCTGTCAACAATGGTCTTGATATGACCATGCCAGGTGATGCCAACTCGCAAAGTATCACAGGTGGCGGTTTGTGGTTTGGCAAAAACCTTACGGACGCAGTAAAGAATGGTGATGTCGATGAAGATCGCGTTACCGATATGGCAACACGTATTGTGGCGGCCTGGTACAAAGTCGGTCAAGACAAGGATTTCCCGGAGCTCAACTTTAACTACTTTGACAGCAATGTGGGCGCTGATTTGGATGTCCAGGGCGATAGCAAGGATAATATTCGAAAGCAAGGAGCTGCATCAGTCGTTTTGCTGCGCAACGACGATGACATTCTTCCACTTGGACAAGACGACAAGGTTAAAAAGATTGCAGTCATTGGCAGCGATGCTGGTGCTGATCCAGAGTAAGTGCATATATATGATTATTATGCAAACATCCATAACAAGCGATGACTCAATCGAATACTTTTATTACAATAGAGGTCTCAATCAATGCCAAGATGGTTCATGTTCTCGTGGCACCTTGACGCAAGGTTGGGGATCTGGTAGTGCCTATTTGCCCTATCTTGTCACACCATTGGATGGCATTAAGGATCGTGCAGGTGATTCCATTGATGTTGTATCCCACCTTGATGACTGGGATGTCGAGGAAGCAGCCAAGGTTGCATCTGATGCTGATATTGCCATGGTATTTGCCAAGTCGGATTCAGGTGAAATGTACATTGTGGTGGATGATAACCCTGGTGACCGTAACAACATTTCTTTATGGTACAATGGCGACGAACTTGTAAGTGTATCACGTAAAGCACCATACCACATTATTATGCTCACAATGCAATATTTTCATAATTAGATCAAAGCCGTGGCAGATGCCAACAAGAATACAGTCGTTGTGATTCACTCAGTCGGTCCTATCCTTATGCCCTGGATTGATCACCCCAATATCAAGGCCATTGTGTGGCCCGGTTTGCCAGGTCAAGAAACAGGCAACTCGCTTGCTGATGTGCTGTTCGGTTCCGTTAACCCATCCGGCAAATTGCCCTATACCATTGCTAAAAAGTTCGACGACTATTTGGGTGATATTGTGTATGAGCTGGATATTGAGTATACTGAAGGTGTCAATGTCGGTTACCGCCATTTTGATAAATACGACATTGAACCACTCTACGAGTTCGGCTACGGCTTGTCATACACCACATTTGATTACAGCGGTCTCAAGGTCAAGGTTTCTGGCAAGGGCAAAAATGCAAAGGTCACAGCATCGCTCAAGGTGGAGAACACTGGTGATGTTGACGGTGCTGAGGTTGTACAAGCATATCTCGGCTTCCCTGAGGACGCTGAGCAACCACCCAAGATGTTGCGTGGATTCGAAAAGGTCAATATCAAGCACGGCAAGAAGCAAGATGTCAAATTTGAATTCAGTGAGCGTGATCTGAGAGTGTGGGATACAGCCAAGCAAGAATGGGTTGTTCCTTCCGGTACATTTACTGTCTACATTGGTGCAAGCAGCCGTGATATCCGCTTGGAAGATACTTTTACCCTTTAATCTATACTACAGTTACATGATGACATGATGTCTCTTTTTGAATAAAGCATATCGCAGCCGTTTTCCATATACAAAAAGTTGCCAGTGATGACCTGCATGTGAGCACACAACAATTAATGTCGTCTTGATAAGCCTAGTATATTTGTAATGCTATCCAAGACTCTATATGTCAATCTAGCTATCCAATAATAAAAATCGACCGCGTTCACAATCGATACTACAAGAAGAAACCGGGGTTGGGGGGAGTAAATAGGGGATAGTATGAAACAGAGAGAGAAAAAAGAGCAACAAAAAGGGATTACGATACTATGCAGAAGGGGAGGTGAAAGGAACAGGTAACGGATGATGCTTGTGCGTGCATTTTTGTCGACGTAATGCGTGCATGTGTGGGATGGAAGTAAAAGGTTATGTGCTAAAGTCGCCCAAAAGCTCTGGTGCCTTGAGTTCGCCTCTGGCAATCTTATCCACGGTGTTGATGAGATCGTAGGTGATGCTTGGAGATACCACAGAGTCGTGCTTGTAGTCAGGATGATTCATGACAAGGTGACGCAAATAAGTAGCACCGGTCATTAGCTCGCCACTTGCACGCTTGCTGATCAAAGATAAATAGCTGGAGAGTTTGCATCGTGTCTCGATATCAATGTTGGTGCTGTCAAGGTAGTTGTGGATCAATGGGATGAAACCTGGGAAGCCATTTTCCTGCATAATGAATGTGAGTTTAAAGATCGAGGATACATTGGCGCTATTACTAGCATACCTGGCCATTGATAATTTCGTTCATTGTCATCAACTCATACTCGTCATCACTTTCAGTGGTGGTGCCATCCAAATCTGCAAGATATTAGGTCAACCAATGTCCTTGTATATCATGCTCAAATCCCCCCATCCTTCAATACTTACTAGGGAAGACATTCTTGCGGAAGTAAAACTTGTCATTTACCGCTGCACCACGCTTATGGGCTGTTGCCATGTTCTCATCCACCTATGTTGACCAATACCTCATCAGCCATCAATGCCTAATGCATGACCAACCTGCTTACCTTTGTGATGGGAATATAGAGATTCAATCCAAAGCTCAAAATCACACGGGTGACCAGCACGATAAACACCGAAAAGGCAGCATTCTCAAAATCAGTAAGCTGTACTTCCATGCTGCGGAACTCGACACGCCATCCAATATCAGAGTCAGGTGGTGGAGGCTTGAATCGTACAGTCTGCCAGTTGGTCGATTGGATATTCTAATATAAAAGCATTCTTGAGTTGACACATCTACGTGCGTATACAATGATCGAAACATACCTCAAAGTGATCCATCGATTTCTCATCATCCTGATCCAGCAATTCCTTGAAGATAACAAGTGGGTCACGAATAAAGAGATGGGAGATATGGCGTGCCAAAAGATCATCTACATCGTTATCTCTCAGCTTCTTGTAAATGTCCTTGTCGTAAACAAGGTCGAGGTCATTGTATTTGGACTTGTACATGGCATCATCGCAAATGTATGTGTCAATTGAATCGTAACGGGACTTGTTGATGACAAAACGATCGTTTTCCAAAGGCTATATACACCCATAGATAATTAGCACACAGGTTCACCCATACCTCCTCCGGTAATGTATATACCTTCAATCCCCGTTCTTCGGGTGTGCGATCATCCACACTGGCAGCAATCACATTCCATCGACAATCAACATCAGCAAGATAACCGCGGAAAATGGGACATGCAGCTGTCAAGGCAAGCTTCACGTTGTACAATGTCAGCTGAAAGAATCCTGAACCTGCCAACCCAAGAATACATTACCATGATAGGAGCCACTGGAGCCAAATGATCGTACAAGTGTCGTGCTTCATCGATGTTACAAGCTTGGAAAGTGATTTGTAAACAGCAGCAGCCCATGCCGAACGCCATAGCATCCATGTAAATGTGATCGGGTTTGGCTGCACCATTCTTAGCCTCCTTGTCATGTGGGAAAACATCACGATCCCATGGGATGGTTGGGTCAATGAATGGACGAGGTGTGTTCTTATCATGGAAGATTGGCATATTGATCTCCACCTTGGCACCACGACGGCGACGAATGTTGGCTGTCAATGTGCTATATAATTGACCGCATTCTGATAAGTGCTTTGACCCATACACAAAACTCCCTCACTTACGGAAAACGGGCATGAGGATTGGTGATTTCATCAGGAACGAAAAGACTTTGGACAGCTTGACCGGTTGGTTCATGATCAGGACTGGTTTCATGCGGACAACCCAAACGAGGATAATTCACTAAGGATACGGGTATTTCTCCTGGAAGCATGGCCTCTTGAGCTAATTGCCGTCTACGTTTCATACTCGCCTCCACTTTCATCAAATCACGAAATGTCGCTCCATAAGGCTGTCCAGGAATAGCCTCAAGCATAAATCTACCATATTCAGGTCTCCATAGAGTCTCGGGTGGTTCACTATGTATATACTCCACGTCGTCAGCTTTCAAATCAACCGAACACTACTCCCTTCCCACGACTTACGTTGACGTTCCACTATTATACTCTTGCTCGGGTCGTTGGAGATCGGCCAATATATCAAATACCCGTAATGACAGCTTGGATTCCTTGTTCTCTTGGTCCATTTTCACCACAATAAATTCCACCTTTGTGTTTGGCGCATGTCAGCAGCAGCGCGCATTGCAAACGCGACCGTTTCCTTATATACATGCCTCGTCGCCCCATAGCAGACATTGCTTTTGTCTGTCGCGCAATTTCCGATAAACCGAGAGGAACTGATCGATACCATGCGATCGGACGTGGTCGGCGTAGTGTTTTGCTTCGTTCCAGTGAAGTGGTGTTCCCAAGGATAAAAGACCCATATTCGTTTCAATAAGAAAGAAAAGAAAAAAAAGAGAGGGAAAGTGAGAAGGGCTCAAGCTTATAAATCAAAAGAAAAATTTGGGGGGCTGTTCAAGTATAACAGGCAAGCGTGATGCTGTTTGTTGTAGAGTATTCTATAAAGTGGTACAACAGAATGAGAGACATGGGCTTGCATTATAATTGACGCACACACACGACCTAGGTGTATAGGTCATTGGTTTGATACACGAATAGCGTGAGTGGCTATCACATCATACACCCCACTGGATCAGAGATGGCTATAATTGACTGGCTGACAAAGCCTCGGCCATCACGCAATTCATTGCGTTATTGTCGTTGGTCAGCGGTTGTCACAATGAAGCCTTTACGTTTCATCATTATCATTATCATCACTGCCCATACAATATTTCTCCTTACTTTGATCATCTGATCATGGTCGTATCCCGGTCACTGCTTCTATCTTTTTGTCGCTAGCATCATACGGCTCTTGGATTAATAACGATGCGGACAACAAAACAACCATCTCGGCGTCAATAACTCCGGATGGTGTAACATGTACCTCGCAGCGATGCTGTCTTGTGCTACATGCAACCATAATCCATATCCAGCAACTCGTCGTAATCTCGCAATAAAACGTAAGGACTCGTAATCATGTCTATATATACTATGTGTGTAGATGCGTCGTCTATTCAATCCATTAGCACGTCGAGGATATTGCGTTTCGATCCCAGCCTTTGAGCATGATGGCGGACCCCAGCATACCTGTGTATTATCGGCAATAGAAAAGTTTGACAGTTCTTGTTGACATTGTCATCTTATACCTGTGTCTCTTGTACACGGCAGCAAAATATATCCCTTGGCAATGACATCGTTTTCATCTCAAGATAGCTATATTAAACTAAAGGGTATCATGTGCAGGGCGACGCGCTCCAAAAGAATAAATTGTTCTCCTATGCATTGACTTTGGGTCTGAGATCTCGCAGCAGCAGCAGCAGCCACACACCTTCATTGTTTACCTAAGCAAATCCATACGCCTATTACAAAGAGGAAAACTAGGGACCAAAATGATAGGCTACATCTGTTTACGTTATCACTCCTCCTTTAAGTTTATTTGACCTTGTCGCGCACGTACAATTTTACCCCTTAATATCATATGGCAGATGGTATTATATAACTGCTTGATTTGAGCATAAGGGTCAATCCGATCCCACTCTCTTCTGCTATGCTTTATAAACATCATGTCTTTGAAGGCCGCCTTTTTGATGATTGGCTGTTGTGTTTTTCTGCTATTGGTTGTATGCAGACCTCTCGATAATGACGAATCGATGATCAAGCATCTGGTAGTTTTAATGATGGAGAATCACAGCTATGACCACTTTCTTGGCAGCTATCCGTTAGCTGATGGCTCAAATTCATCCATGTGCAACCCATTAAAGGATGATGATGATGATGATCAAATATGTGTTACACATGATGGTGCATTCCAGTAAGTGCTGTTTATGCAACTTTATAAAAGCCCAAATAATGATTGGCTCATCGCATATCCACATAGCACTGATGAACCGGAAAACTTTATACCGGATGTTGACCAGCAGATTTATGATGTTGACTTTGGGAGTAAGCCAGACTTGAATGATGACAAGCCGACCATGAAAGGATTTGTCAAGAATTACCTTCGGTATCGAGAAAAGAGGCGGGCTGCAGAAGTAATGCAGGGATTAAACGAGACCACCCTACCTGTACTCTACAAGTTGGTGCAAGAGTACGCCATATCCGATGTAAGTGTGTTGTCTTGATCAACCCTTGCTTACAACAATGCTCATGCAGGCTCTTTGAAAAGCGGTGGTTTTCGTCTGTTCCAGGTATAAAAAAAAGGAAGAGGGATGATGTTATATATACGTGCTCTTATAACATGCATTTATTCAAGGCTCAACATTTCCCAATCGCAACTTTTTGCATGCTGGCACGTCAGGTGGTGTGGTAACCAATGACATTCCCAAGCTTGGGTATCCATTCAAAACGACATTTGAAGCCTTGGATGAAATTGATGTCAGCTATGCCATTTACTCAGCCTCACCTTTACCGGCGACCATGCTGTTCAGATATTTTCGCATGCCATCACACTCGCCTGGATACAGAATGGAGCGCTTTTTTGATGATTGTGAAGCAGGCAATTTGGCATCCTACGTATTTCTAGAGCCGGCCATGTATGGATTGGATCAACGCACCTACAATGACCAGCATCCACATGCAGGTGCATTTTACGATTTACGACGTGGTGAAGAGCTGTACAAAAAAGTGTATGAAGCACTACGTGCAAGTCCTCAATGGAACGATACATTGTTTCTATTACTCTGGGTACAGCGTACCATTACTATGCATATAAACATGCAAGCCATGCTCACGAGTTGTTCCCCTTTATAGGATGAACACGGCGGCTTTTATGATCATGTGGCTCCGTGAGTAGGAAAGAGGGGGTTGAGGGGGCAACGCATGATGTTTATCACCTAGGCAACACAAAATGCTAAATGGGTACGAACATAGACCAACAGGTGTGGATAATCCAGATGGCATCACTGATCCCACTTTTGACTTTACGCGACTTGGTATTCGAGTGCCAGCATTGTTAATATCACCACGTATTGAAAAAGGGCTGATACTCCCTCAATCCCATATTCTGGAACACGCTTCGGTGCCGAGCACACTGCATGCATTATTCGGCATGGAGCATCTGACGACGAGAGATGCCAAGGCAAACACCTTCCATCAATTTGCTAATATTAAAGAACCACGTACTGATTGTATTATTGAACTTCCTAAACCTGCTTGGGATTTGGATTAAATCACACATTTATTGATTCGTAAAATGAGAAACATGAATTTGAGATGACAAAGGGATGTCAGCACACGGTTGCCATGTTTGGATATCCAAGAGCGGAATCTCAACTTTAAGCTTGTGCTCGGAATGAAGGATGGCCGGAGACGATCACAGCAAGTGTAGTCTTTTTTTTCCCTTTCCGCAATCATGAAGCAACAGATGCCGACCAAGGGCAAACCAATGCTGCCACACAAGAAGAAACACCAGCAACGTTCTCTATGGTCTAAAAAGGAGCTTATGAACTATCTCGTCAACCACCAAATAGGTACAGTCAACAAATAATATACAATCTACCTTATAGTCGTTGTTGCTGATGAGCGAGATCGCTTTCGGTAGAGGCGCCGCTTCGAGTCATTACTGCCATCGTTGCTGGTTACTTTCTCGGTTTGCCGTTGGTTGACAAGTTTATGTTTATTTCCAACCAACGCCCGGATGGTCGATTTGAAAAGAGTCCATGGGATATCACCTTCCTTATGTTTTACATCTGTGTCTTTACGGCTCTTCGAGCGGTTGTCATGAATCACATGCTCATCCCCCTTGCCAAGGCCGCCGGTGTGTCCAAAAAGAAGTATCAGCGTTTTGCAGAACAAGGTTACTCATGCTTGTACTACTCGATCAGCTTTTCTTGTGGTGCTGTAAGTAATGGAAGGGTCTAAGAGAGAGACTGTGTGTGTAAGTGTGTTTGAGACAACAACTGACACAACACGCCTATCATAGTATATCATGTATCATTCACCTTGGTATGATGATACTACTTACTTTTGGCGCGATTACCCAGTGACCGATTATGACAAGATCTTCAAGTACTATTACCTTGTGCAGTATGCATTCTGGCTTCAGCAAATCTTTGTCCTTCAAATTGAGGCTCCTCGCAAGGATTACCGTGAATTGGTGCTCCATCATATCAATACCTTGCTTCTTATCTTTTTCAGCTATGGCTGCAACTTTACTCGTGTCGGCAATGCAGTATTCGTGTACATGGATCTTCCTGATGCTATCTTGGCTGTAAGTGTTTTCGTGTGTGTGAGAAGAAAAGGGAATGCAGGAGGATCATGTGTTTATGTTTATCTCTTAGTTGGCCAAACTTCTCAACTATTCGCTCCCTGGCATGGTGTGCAACTTTACATTCGTTGTCATGTTGGTATCATGGATGTACACGCGCGTGTACTTGTATGGCGGCGTTATTTGGTCTACCTTCACCGAACCTGATCTCTACGTTCCCGAGTTCAAGTTGGATCCACTCAATGGCAATTGGTTCCCTTACTTTGTAAAGTACATTATCCTGGGCCTTATGTTGGGACTCTATATCTTGGTTCTTTTCTGGACTGTCATGATTTTCAAGGTGCTATACCGCGTTGTCACAAGTACGGCTGCTAGCGATGTGCGTTCGGATGATGAGGAAGAAGAGGAACCAGTTGAGCCAGTTGCTGTCGGTAAACCTCGGTAAGCACATATTGCTTAATGACACATGTAACAAGGTTTACTCATACACACACACATGCAATAGTGAAAACATGGCTGATCTCACCAAGCGTCGAGCCGCTAATTCCAACTAATACTCCCTTATATCTTAATGATCTCATGTATTTTCTTTTGTCTTTTATTGCTGCTTTGTTAGATTACCGCGTCGTCTTCACTCTTTTTTTATTACTATCCACCACCTAATGTCATTTTTTCTTATTCCTATCCTACCCCACATCCTCTTTTACTACTTGCACTTGTCCATACTTGAATGAAGAACCATCACAGCATTCTATACCTGCACACTTTGTATGAATGGTTAAACACGTGAAAGGGAGGGGGAGTTGGGTGTGATGTTTCACCGAGAAATTATCCGCGGGCAATTGTGTAACGTCAACATGCTATGAAATTCTACTCCTTTATTGCGGCTCAGTTTGATTTAATATAGTACATTGTTGTGGGAGAAAGAAGGAAACAAGGCGCAAGTGGTGCATCCTGAGTATATGAGCCTAATTCAATACCAGTAAAGTGCTTGTTAAACTAACATTGTGTCTAAACCAGGGATTTGTCAACCATTTAGGCTACCCTTCATTTTTAGGTTCATGCTAAAGAATGGTGTCAAACGCAATGATCATCATTACCTCGCACTAGCCTGTATCAGCATGAGATGAGTGATACTCTTGCTATGGCATAATCGAAATCGTGAATCATGTATTACAGCATTTTCCTCGGTTCTCTCCTTTGCCCCTAAGCCAAGGCATTAATTTTATTACAACTTCTAATAAGTGATACTTTGTACATGAAATTCTATAGTTAAAGAATATATTTACAGATTAAATATGCTATAAGCTCGCAAGCAATCACTACAAGCACGGGTCTTGATTCAAGAAACTCCAAGAGAACGCATTGTAACCATTTGTTAGTATGATAATACAATACCAAATCCAATACATGTTCTTACCTAGCAACCAGTAACCATGCAACACTCGTGATGGCTTTGTGTGCGTGCGAGGAAGAGATCTCCACAAAGACCTTGTAGCCCGTAAACACATCGATCCAGCACATAATAGCTCGCTGTGCATGTGAGGAAGAAGATCCCACAGAAACCTTTGTGGCCCACATACACAACAAGAACAGGTCTTGATTCAAGAAACTCCAAGGAGAACGCATTGTAACCATTTGTTAGTATGATAATACAATACCAAATCCAATACATGTTCTTACCTAGCAACCAGTAACCATGCAACACTCGTGATGGCTTTGTGTGCGTGCGAGGAAGAGATCTCCACAAAGACCTTGTAGCCCGTAAACACATCGATCCAGCACATAATAGCTCGCTGTGCATGTGAGGAAGAAGATCCCACAGAAACCTTTGTGGCCCACATACACAACAAGAACAGGTCTTGATTCAAGAAACTCCAAGGAGAACGCATTGTAACCATTTGTTAGTATGATAATACAATACCAAATCCAATACATGTTCTTACCTAGCAACCAGTAACCATGCAACACTCGTGATGGCTCTGTATGCCCAGGAAGAGATCTCCACAAAGACCTTATAGCCCGTATTTACAATGAGCTTCTGTGTTAATAGTAAAAAACCAAGGGCGGCCACGACAGAAGGAAAATTATAAAGGGTCATGCGGAGCACACGTCACCCATGCACCAGTGCCAGCTTATCTTCAGTTGGCGTCTGCTACCGGTTAATCCATTTACCTACTATGTATCTTTCAATTTTATGCCCACTGTGATAAACAGCACCAATACCTACATTTACGGAGGAGCCATCATACCACTACAATGCAACAATCACCAAGTCGATATTTTTCCAGATCCCCAGTCATCACTGCCCGCCTACCATTATTTTCCATGTTTACACGCCCAAAATCCTCATCCCTCTTGGCATTACTTAGTACACAAATATCACAACAACCACGTTTTCCATTCAATATATATCCTTTTACAGTTACATGGAGAACCGAGTATGATGATGGAATCATTTACAATATTATATACGATGTGGTATGAATGGATACTTCAAGGGTTGGGAGAAATTAGGATGAAAAGGCAAAATAATGTAAAATAGGTCGGGATGACATTGAGGATGATCAGCGTGTACGTTGTCTCTTGTTTGGTGAAATATAAACGCTATCCAGGCTTCGTATGCTTGATGATGGTTCACTCTCTATAAACTGCCGTATCGAGATTGCACTGGTAATGATATCATTCTGCAAATATGATTACTATTAAGCTGTGTTTCATCGTGCTGAACATACCTTTAAGCGCCATAGTTCACGCACGACAACAGGGAAACGTTCAGCAAATGTGGTTGGCTTGATATCCAAATCGATCGTTCGACACCTCTTAAAAACATATAGGCGTTCCTTTGGCATCCATAACTTGAAAATTTGCATCTGCTCACCTGGTAACATAAGTATTAATAAGACATATGGTTCCTTAACACCCCTGTATGGCTCCATCAGTACTTACGGTAAAGCAAAAGGCCATACAAGCGAACCTTATAGAGGGCTTCCCGGTCACCTTCATACTTCTTCGCAAGGGTTTGCAGCATAATCTTCATGGACTTCCCAAGCTTGTTCTTGTCCCCAAGGTAATGCTGATGGTTGGTGGTGTCTGGTGGCCCGGCAATCTCGATCAAACAGAGCTCAGTATTCATATCACGGTCATAAATGACACCATCGGGGATGACTGCTCGTGCTTTTCTCTCATCTTCCGGTTGCGCTTCGTCGATGGATCTTTCGTGCGCTTTTAGCGATTGACACCTAATAAAAATATAAAGTGAGTACTTCTCATAAAAGTAGATCTATGCTTATGGTTTCAGACGTACCAATGTATGCCTAAATGAAGGCCTTTTTTGTGGTTTTTGACAAGGATTTCTTTGAGCAATGGAGCTACAAATTCGATCTGATAATGGCTTTCTCCAGGGTTGTTGAAATCAAGGCGGTCGGTACTAGCATTACACATGTCAGCTAAACACTATCATCATCATCATTCAATGTTACTCACCATATCTTGGCCATATTATGAACTTGCTTCTCATAAGTATGCAGTTTGTTTTCATTGAGCTCCTTCAGACGCTTCTTCAGACACTTGTTGAGACGCTTTGATGATGACGATTTCTTGAATTTGTCAGAATTAGTATACATGCGAGGACTAGTAAAACCAAACAAACCTTATTGACATGGATTGTGATGCTCTTTGAAAATGAATACGCTTGTCCAGGTGTGCCGAGTCTTGGTTCATCCTTTAGATCAATCTCATCTGATGGCTCTGCAACTGAGACTTGTTCCAACAGCTCATTGTAATCGGTGCCCAGAGCCAGCTTGCTACTTGAAGGACCTTTTCTGGTGAGATCCAATATCCCATAATAGAGGAGACTAAGAAGCAAATATTAGATTACATCCTTGAAGTAGAGTAACACACTTACTCCTGTTTGTGCAATCGGGTTTCATGCTTAAGCTGAACACGGGCTTGCATCAACTTATTAACAGCTTCATCCATGATGCTCCATTTTAGCTCCTTCATTCCTGATCGGGACTCTTTTTGCAAGCTCTCTGATACTGGCACCACTTGACGGTCGAACATCTTCAGGCTCTCAAATACTTGTTTCTTCTTGATCTGGTTGCGTATAATCTTGTAATCATGCTACATATTTATGGTTAATGAGATCTCGTAACACATATTGAAAACTGTAGATACCTCGATCTTTTTATCCACCAACATGCACCATGTAGCGTCATCGACATTGTCCGTGGAACACTTGAAACACCGGTTAAGCCCGTTATTGCACTGTCAAGTTGTATCCATTCTGAGAGCTTATATTACCTTTTTATAGTTGCTGCGTATAGTTGCCATGATGAACCTGCCGACCCAAGCACGCTTCAATTCCAGTGGTTCATGCATTCCATAGTCGTGGCGTAATATAAGAGATTCGCAGGACGTCAAGAAATCGCTTAGTTTTGCTGTTTCACGCCGTTTGCTTTTGGCTTCAATGAAGTTTTCAATGACTACAAGGCATAATGAGCTGGTGACTATCGACGCATGGAGAATCAGTTTACCGTCTTTGTAGTCCATAAGGAAAGAAAGGTGAAGTTATGCACAGTCGACTGCGGAATTGCAGCAATCACCATTTTACCAAAGACTCACTCGCGTATCTCCGATCCATCAGCCTGGGCGTCTCCCACTTTGTACCATTGTCACACATAAATATCAGTAGTTTTCAAATAAAGATGTTCCAGTGCTTAATCTTATGGTTTCCTATCAAATCATTCTGCTCAATCAAGATCAGCAGCACTTAATCTCAACATGATACCAGCATGCATGTATATGTGTGAAATCATTTAGATTGTGTTATAATAGGTGGGGATACTCATTACGACTATGGGTTGTATTCTTTTTAGATAAACATGGCAATGGCAGCAACGCTGGCACCGAAAACGACAGCCAAGTTGTTGATAATAGTGGTAGCAGCAGCTGAGCTATCGTCACCATCGACGGATTGAGCTTGAAGAACTTCGTTCTTGTCACCAGGGCTGTTGCTTGCAGAGCTGGATGAAGGAGCTGCGCTGGTATTATCACCATTGGATGAGGAAGGCGTAACAGCACCCACAGAGCTATCGCTGTTACCACTGCCACTGGCCACAGGAGCTGATCCTGAGGCAGAAGAAGAAGCAGCAGCATCACTACCACTAGCAGCAGGAGAGGGGACAAGATCATCACCAGGATTATAAGGACCGCTGTAATCACCTTCGACAATGTGAGCGCACCCCTTTGAACTAATACCACGATTACAGAACTCCCTGCTGTGACAGCAACGCACACAATAGGTGTGACCCAAGGGTTCGATGAGGTTGACGAAGTGCTTCCATCCAGCACAGGTTGCTTGCTTGGGCATGGCAATATCATATTGACCACCTTCATCTGTAACATTCAATTTCATCTTTGCAGGGTCAATTTGGCCTGTCACTTGGACGAAATCCTTGGTTTGAGAATAATGAGCAGAAAGAATGAAGCCATCAGTCAATTGACCAGCGGATTTAGCGTTGGGGGTGTTGCCGGTACAAAACGCATTGCCCATGTATTCAGTGGATGCAATGTTTCTATATTTTCGGGGTAAAATAAGTTTGTTGGTCGATCCATCTTATCCCTCAGTGCATTTTGACTTTTTTACCTGTCAGTGGAGTCTGTGGGTGGCAAAAAGGTACAAAAGTTGGAACCATCCACAAGCTCAATTACTTTGTAGGGGTTATCATCACCGGCAGTGGCATCGCTGCTACCAGCGGCAACCACCATAGAAAGGAGCGTAGCAAATGTCGTCGCCAAAAGGACGCGCATCTTTATATACAGATATGGGTAAAAAGGAAGGGAAGGGAAGGGAAGGAAAGAGAGAGAGAAGGAAAAAAGAGGTATATAAGAGTAAAAGTAGCCAAAATAAGATAAATAGAGAATCTCGCTTTTATATCCAAGTTCGGTGATTACCGCTCTTTTCATAAAGTCAATGTTGCACATGCAACGTCGATCGAAATCTCTAGGGTTTCCTATCGCGAGATGAGTTTCCCAAAACCAGGTATCTCGAGCAACCATCCACACAATTGGGACGCAACACACACCTCTATTCTTAGATAATTGCAACAGCAAAAAGATGCATTTGTGTGTATCTTTTGGCGGAATTCAGAAAATCTCTTGCAATTCGTCAGGTACAACAACATGCAATTCTTTGTGTCCCTCTCCCCCCTGCCTCATGGTAACACTAAATGAAGATCGGTCCCCCTCCCCCATTTTCTCCGCCACACAATGAAACTGTCATTTTGTCGCTCCCCCACACATAATACCCAGTCGTGCTCAAAAGTCCGTTCACCAGATCATTTATATATGAACATGATCTTGAAACGACATACGTAAGAAAGCGTTAGATAGGAGGATGGATGGTGATAGTGAACATGGGAAGGGGATCGTACAAGTTGGTGTATGTTGTAGTAGTGGTGTCATATATGGAATCGTGATCGCTGGAGAAGGGAGAGGTAGAAAGCTATGTGCAAGTTATGCCTTGTGAGGCTTCTAAAGTACATAGAAAACAATGAATTTAAACTACAATCCAATTTAAGCTCAAGAATAGTGGGAGACTTACGTGATGAGGAACCATATATACTTCATCATGATGAGGAGCATTGTCAGTGGTGGTGTTGGCCTTCCTAAAATCCTCAATGGTCTTGTACGGTGATAACAGCTTTTCCAGTCGTTCATCCACCTTGAGTTTATGAGTATCCTTGTCCTTGCGGTAATACAAATAGGCCCAGAATTTCTCCAACCCATACAAATGTCCATTGTCATGATCGATCAATGTCAATTCCTGAAAATCATCAAACACGGCTGATCGGAACCGTTTTTCCAAACCATACGAGTAAAAACGGAAAAGGCATTCCAAGCCATAACTAAGGATATATAAGATTAGCTTACCAAGAGCCCTTTCACCCATCCCACAACTTTTATGTACCGGTAATGATGATTGGCATCCTCGGTTGCAAGACGTTTGAATTCCTTGTACATTTTCTTGTTAAAGTGATCACGCAAGAAATGGGACCAGAATCGAAAGAGGGTATTCATTTCATGCGAATGGCCGACGCCTAACTTTTTGCGTTCCCGGAGTGCTTTCGCATGGTACTTGTAATACTTGTGTTGCTCAAATCCATTCTCCTTTAACAATGCATGGCTCGGGTGCTCGAATGCAGGGATTGGATGGCTTGTGTCATGATCGGCCGTCGTCAAAATGGCAGGGTCATAATGATAGGCTTGGTCACCAAATACCCATCCCACATGTTGTTGAATGAATGCTGGATCAAGCGTTTGCTGTACGGTGGCATTCGATAAGAAATGAGTGCTCGTTGGTAATGATTCAGGATGAATAGGGTAAAATCTTGGAGCCGCTACTGCAGGGACCGCTATGCTGCCTTTGGGTACACTATACATCATCCAGCATCATATTAGCCCCATCTTGTTCCATAGCATGTCACTCTTTCCCTTTTTTCCCTTACACATTGGTATTCTTGAGATCTGATTCGTAGTGCTGTAATCCTTCATTGATCATCGCAGACACCGTATCATCATTGAGCTTTCCACCACCACCACCTTGTTGACGCTGTCGTTGTGTCACAATCATAATCCGTGCCACCGTGTCCTCATCAATAGCATGTTCATCTTCATCCTCATCTCCATCCTCGTCATTGGACAGGTAGTACTTTTTGGGTGTGCCTGATACAGCTGACCTTGCTTGATCCCAATCCACTTCCAATGCAAACACCTCGTCATCATTCTCCTTTTTTGAACCATTGCCTTGGTAAGCGTGCTCTCCTTTTTGTTCCGTGGTGTCGACCTTGGCTGCTGCTGCTGATCCACGAGTACTACCATCTTGAGTGGTGGTGGTCGGATGAGATGTTGACGATGTACTTGTTCCTGGGAGTATCCAAGTTTCCCATCCTTCTTTCCTTCGTACACATTTGCCATCCTCACTGAGCTCCACATTGTCAGATGTCTTTAACGCCTCACGGATCAGATCCGAACTGCTTGTTAGTATCTTGACACGGTTGAAATTGCCAAGCACTTGAAGATCGACATAACCTTGGGAATCCATCTACAATACATCTCATATGAGTTATGTGACACACACACATGTGATCCATTTATATACGTACCTGGCTACGCAAAAATATATCCTTGCAAAGATTATTGATGCTAAAGTAATACTCACTAAAAGAAGAATGTTGTCAACCTCTTGATATGTACACCATGTCTCTCCCTTTTCCATTATAACACTTACATTTGTTGCATAATGTAGACTTTGAGTGTATCCACATCCACCGTGATATATGCGGGTGGTGGCAATGGAGGTCGTACACCACGCCTTGATGATGATGATTGTTGTTGTTGTGGTGGATAATGTTGTTGATCATAGCGTCGATATCCACCACGCCCTCGACCACTTGCATTTGTTGGTGCACGGCGACCACCGCTTGACCATGGCCCATTAGCTGAACGCGAAGATCGATGCGGATGACCATTTCCCCGTGAATGATGATGATAACCATTGCCATTATTATTCCGAAAATGGTTGTGTTGATGGTGTTGTTGATGATGATGGTGATGATGTTCTGGGTGTGATGCTCCTGTTGGGCTCTTTGTATGACTTGATGGTGACGTTGACTTTTCCTTGGTTACTGTGGATCGGGTTGGAGATGTGGTAGTAGCGTTGGTAGTGGTAGGTGTAGTGGTAGTATCAACAGCAGCAGGAGGTGACTTTGTTTGATGTCTATGTGATCGTTGTACAAAGGTGGTGGTGGTGTCATTGTTGCTTGTATTGCTGGTAATTGTGTCATGCTGTTTATTGTCATTACGCAATGCCGTTGATTGCTTTTTGTTTTCTCGTTCATTGTCACGTGTTGATTGTCGTTGTTGTTGTTGTTGTTGCTGCTGCTGCCTTGCATGCTTTTCCCGTTGTTGCTGATGTTGTTGCCTATCCCTTCTAGGCTGCTGTTGAGATCGATGCTGTTGCTGCGGTGGTGGCGTTTGTTGATGCTCATGTGGTTTACGTTTCTCCTTCTCATCAGCTTTCGGTGAAGATGGACCCGAATGTTGTTGTTGTTGACGATGTTGTCGTTGAGGATTGTTATTATTGTTGTTGGAAGGACGAGATCGCTGTTGTTGTTGATTGGCGTTGTTGGAAGTATTTGATGCAGGATGAATGATGGTGGGAGTATAACGCTTCCATTGGTTCTTTCCTTTGCCTATGTGAGTAAAGGAGATGGATGAGTATCTCATATGTCAGAAAAAAAAACGCCCAACAAAAGTCTCAAGGCAAGGGGTACAAGGAGAACTGTAAACGTCTACATTTTTACCGCCAAGCAACCCACCACCCCCAACAAAACATACCTTTAAGCACCAAAAACTTATCTTTTTTCTCAGGTGGGTCATCCACTGTACTCTCCACTGCTTCATTGGGTGCAGGCCATGCACTTGCTGGTAACTGTGATGTTGTTGATGCAATGTCAACTTTGGCTGTACATAATACATTTAATGTTTTAGTCACTTTCCATGTAGTATGGATCCAAACTCACCATCTGCAGTAGTAGGCGTAACCGTGGTAGTGGTACCAGTCGAAGCAGCAGGAACCGTTGACGAATCAACATCCTTCAAGGTTGACTTGCGGGTTTGCCATACGTTGACCTGAGGCGTAGGAGCCGGAACAGTAACAACTGGCGGTTTATGCAGCGGAGCCTGTTGTGGAGAAGACGGCGACGATGCCGAATGCTGCGATGAAGAAGGTGATGGCATTGCTGCACTTGGTTGCGGATGAGCTTGCTTTGCTTCACTCTTGGTAACAGAAGAGACCATGATCGCAGGAAAGAAAGAGACGTTTTAACGTGTTATATGAGTCGTATGAAACCGACGTTGTCCAATGAGCACGAGATGATAACTGAGCACTGAGCAGACGATTAGTTGTATGAGTGTGTGCTGAGAACGCGTACACGAGAAAGAAAGCAAAACCAAGAGAGAAAAGAAAAGAGAAAGAGAGAGGAGAGAAAGATGTAAAGCCGAGTTTAGCAAAAAGGGAAATCAAAGGCGTCGCAGCAACCCACCAACAACACCAGCAGCACTACACAAAGTCTGCGTTTGTGTATTGTGTACAGAACGCACACTCTCCTAAACACAACGACCTTGTTACACATGTTGAGCATATACTTCTTGTTCTTTATCACATAATCTTATTATTCATCTATCACCATTAAGCACTAAAACTTATTTCTGTACTGTATTTGCAGCATAATATCAGCTACTTGAAGAATGACACCTCCCATGTGATACACAGCCTTTCTCCCATTGCCCTTTGAGTGGCAAAAAAAAAGTCAAACACATGTGGGAAAATCGGTTTTATTTGATCCACGTGCTAATGCACCCCATCTACCACAGCAGCTGCATGATAAACTTGCTTTATCATCTATACACAAACGCACATCATAGACCAAGGTTAATCTTGGCAATAATGATCTACATGTGTAAAGCAGTATGTGATAGTTCGGGGGGTGAGAGGGGAGGAAAAGAGACAGTATGCACATAATGACGCCATGATTCTCAAAATGGAACTCCCACCGCAAAATGTTGCTTGTAAAGCATCATGGTTTCACACATTGATGACAATGAGTACACTCTACACGGCACATTCTTTCTTTTATATGTAATCTCGGCTTCAAATGTCTCTCTCTTGTTCGGCTGAAGCGGAACAATGTATCATCGTCATTCTTTGAGCAGGAATGTTCTCATTGTGTACCCAAACACACCGCTTTACGGCTTTTGGCACCGCTCAATGAGATGTCTGTTTATTCGATTCAATGAGTATTTGGGTAAAAAGAGCCATTCAGCAAATGCTGATTGAATGGTCAACGCTCGATGCAATTACATATTAGGGAGATAAAGTGAAAATGGCCACTCGATCCAACATACCAATGCGAGACCACTAGAGCGTTTCACCATGGACCAGAATTAGATTCATAGCTTCAATGAATAATTTTAGATCCAATGCCTTTATGGATTATATGCATTCATCCAGAGTGATTCAGCGATCCACCAGAAATTGAGCATCATGTCAAATTTGATGATTGGGATCTTTATTCATGCATTCATCATGTTGATGTGAGTAGCGGGGGAGTGCGTTGTGATCTAATAGCTAATGGATATTATAGGTACATACTCGATGAGCAATAGGCTTCACTATAGAGTTCATGCTATAAAAGATGCATGGTGGTTATAGACACACACACTCCGCAAAAGGTTGTCGTGACCGGGTAAGGCGTGTGCTGCTACCCTCTCTTCTTCCCTCACCTGTTAATCACCACCACAATGGACGCGATGCCGAATGTCGATGAAACAGAAATGCTCAGCTTGATTGTTGGGTAAACCAGGGCTGGAGATCGGTTACCGCAATGACAATATTCACGCGACATTTGGATTTAGGCAGCTTGTTGCGTATGGATATTCAGCTGTGGCACAAAGCGTTGCTGACACGACTGGAGCTACCACCGAAGTGACACCCAGTAATCGTCTTTTGGAATTGGTTCAGCTTGGCAAATACAAATGTAAGGGGTGGTCTTGTTGAAACTTGCAGCAGCCTATTGAACAAAGTGAATATAGTGGAACACGATGGATCCGAAGATAGTGAATACAACCCCGAGGAGGAGAAACGCGATTATGACATGGATGATACTCAAGCAAGCAATGAATGGAATCAAACTACAAGGACATCAGGTGGATTTGATCCAGATGCAGTACAAACAGCAGGTACACAAAGAAAGGGACAGAGTGAGAGAGAGAGAGATCAATGGAGGATGTTAACAAGGGAATTGATATAGCTGCCAAGGTGCCTCCTGATTATTTCCAGCTTTATTATACACAACATAAAGGCCCATGTCGTACAGCAGCATTCAGTGATGATGGTCGATTTGCAGCAACAGGGTCACATGATTCGTCACTCAAAGTATTGGATGTCTACAAGATGAAGAAGCGCACCGGCGATGTTGGCGATAAACCTGTCATTCGTACCTTGTATGATCATACAGCACCTGTCAATGATCTTTCCTTTCATCCAAATGGTTTGGTGCTTGCAAGTTGTGCCGAGGATCAAAGCGTAAAGTTGTTTGACTTGATGAAATTGGGCGTGAAGCGATCTTTCCGCTATTTCCAGGTAAGGGTGTATACACATGAGAAGAATAAGGTCATGGCGACTCATTGCCTATACATATATATCTAGGATGCCCATCCTGTCAATTCGATTTGTTTCCATCCTTCAGGCGATTACTTATTAGCAGGCAGTGAGGATGCAGCTGTTCGGATATACGACGTGAAAACGCTTGCATGCTACACCAACAATACCAAGGAAATGCATCAGGGCGCCATTACACAAATTCGATACGCTAAATCCGGTCGTGTATTTGCCACTTCCTCGACCGATGGCTCAGTACGCATATGGGATGGTGTCTCGGGACAATGTGTACGCAACATTGAAAACGCACATAACGGCACAGCTGTATCCAGTGTACGGATGTTACAGAATGAACGATTTGTGCTCACTGCCGGCATGGATTCAACAATGCGATTATGGGATATTTCAAATGGCAAAACGGTGGTTGAATATAGAGGCCATAGCCAACATTCTCAAATGTTACAGGTATGGATAGAGAGTTTTTGTTTTTCAATCCACAGGACCACTTATCTATGTACATACAAATAGCCCACGGTCAGCTATAATGATGATTTTGTCATGATTGGCGATGAAGGATCCACAGATGTCTTTGTATGGGATACACAAAAGGGTAGCTTATTAACAAGGATAGCAGGTTAGTAGTTCTTTTTATATCTTTGGGGCTTGGAGTACATGGGCTGACCGGTTCTGGCACATAGGACAAAATAACCTCGTACGATGTGTGGCTGCTTCCACTACAGACAATGGTGTTCTTACATGCAGGTAAATAATGATAGGGGTGTTTCTTAAAGAGAGAGACTAGACGCTAATGAATGGCTTGAAATAGTGATGATTACCGAGCAAGATATTATATGACTGGTAGTGCAGATGACCAATGATCAAATACATTATTAAAACCCACCAAATACAACCACACTTTTTATTAATTTCGAGCAAGTTTTGAAATATCATGTTTTCCATTACAACATTGACGAATGTTGATGAGCTCATCCTCCGAATCATCCCAGTCATTATCATCAACATCCGAGCAGGTGCTATGCTGAAGTATGGAGCTTGCGGTTAAAAGGGAGCTATTATTGTTGAATGTGCCTCTTGAGAAGCGATGCGACAAGCTCACGGATGACTGTAATAATGGGCTTGGATGGAGGGTGGTAGCAACATCATCGATTGATTTACCGAGTAAGAAGCAAAACGCCTATGTGTACAACCGCTACATCAGCTCGCTTCTCGTGATGTACGAGGGTACATATGCTACTTACCACAAGCCATTGTCGATGTTGATCGATATCATTGGCCTGCAATACAATATCGCGAGTGGGTGTTCGTACCATAAGATGGAAAGGTGTGGAGGAGGGTTGTGGGCACGGGATGTTGTATACGTCTCGGATAAAGGCTAGTATATAGAAAGGGATGAATAAGTAAACTGGGTACTAGTTGGATCAAAAGAAGCAAATTTCATACATACCTCGCTTGGATCTTGACTCGTCGTGATCAACATCAGGCTGTGTATAACTCCAATAGAGCGTCTTTGTGTAGGGATGGATCCAGAAATATCGATAATGGCGTCGATTTCCTGTCTTGCCTGCCACATAACGTCGTGTATACTTGTATATCCAATCACCAATCATGGCATGGGTCAAGGCTTGAATCACCTTTGGGTCAATATCTTCCTGCTCGGTGTCATTGGTGGTAGTGGTGGACATGATGTGATGCTTGTGAATACTCGATCCTGCCAACGTATCCGAAACGGAAGGTGTTGGTTTGTTGGGAAGGTCATCGTGATTATTGGATCCTGGTGACACCCTCCTCAAGGGTGGTTGTGCTCTGGGATGCTGCATAGAAACCGAAGCTACAGGATGTGGAAAGTGGTTGTTGATATACCTTGCTGCATACGTTGCCAATTTGGAAGAATGATTGGATGAGATGATAGGTGGTGGATTGGGTGTGTCCTCTTGTTCTCTCCTCATGTCATCAGAAGAGGCGTAATGCGAACTCATAGCATGTTTTAGACTAAGGCTGCTTCCGTTCCATACGCGTTTAAGCGAATCCAAATAGCTGTGATGCTGCTGCTCCTCATCATCCCCAGGCATTGCGACCTGGATACCGATGTCCACGTGATCCAATAAACCCTCTGTTTGCGTTTCCTTGTCGTGTGTCGAGTTTGGTACAGTATTGCTTTGTTGGAGCTCATTAAAGAGCGTTGTAGATGTTGTGGGAAGAACATCAAGTGGTGCTGTTGTGTCACATGCCTCCTCTTCACTATCATCATTGTGTTGATGTTTCAGCACCTTATCCCCGCTCACTCGCTTGTGATTCAAGTCATGTGGTGTTGCTGTCAACTCTTCGATGGTATCCTGGCTCTCAGCAAGTAATTTAGCCGTTTCCATGCGCTCCTTTTTCTCTTTGTGTAATGCCATACGAAGGTTTGTCATGGTACGTTGAGCGTGTGTCAGTGATTGTTTAAGCTTGTCTATCTCCACATGGTGATGATGATGTGTGGTAGTAGATACATGGGGATGGTCATTGTTATGATGAATTGGATTGTTGGCGTTGTTGTTGTTTGCATCATTCAATTGTCGCTGCAAGGATGCATTTTCCTTTTTGAGTTGTTGCAGCTCGGTGATCAATCGATGGCGCCGTTGTTCATGCAAGTGGGATGCAGTGGCACTATTATTGTCGTCTTCTGCTTTGGCCATCTCCATGCTTTGCAGCTCTTTCAGTAACTTTGTCTTTTCGCTTGTCAACCGTGTCACCATGGCATCCTTATCATCAAGCTGATCTTGCAATTCTTGACGTGCAATTTCCAAGGACCACTCTTGATCCTTGAGTTGCTCTGGATGATATGATAAATGAGAGGCCATCCAAAACAATTCGTCATGCACGTTACCTTGATCCTTTTCTAGCATTTGGCACTTTTGCTTCAATAATTGGTTCTCTTGCTGTAATGTAGTAAGGCTGGTCTCAAGATGGGCAATACGCTCAAAGTGCTTCGTTTGTGCATCACGAAGCTTTCGGACCTCGGTAACCAACGTATCGCCAATGTCGGCTGCTAGATCCGCACAGCTTACTCGATGGTGTCGGTTGGTTGGTTTGGTGATGGTCCCCTGGGATCGATTCTAAAAGAAGCATGATATTAGGTCCTAATACATCAAGTATATAGTAAAACCAATGGATACCTTGATTGCCAAAGCATTGACCTCTTGTTCCTCTTTGATAATATCTATGCATACGTTTGTAAGCAGCGACATATGATGCATATGAAGGTGTTGGTGTTATACGTTGGTGATCATTGCAATTGGATGGTGATAGTATACATTTTCCTCCTCTTTCAACCGATGTCATGGTGAGTATGTAGAAAGAAAGTGTGAGAGAAAAAAGATGTGTACAAATGCGAAGCACATTTTAAAAGAGTGCCACATCATCTTTGCATGACCTAGCCCGGATGTGATGCAGCCGGACCAAACAATACTGCTGTTTTTGTATCGATGATGTTCGTTTTAAAAGACTCACACGCTTAGTATACATGGAAATATAGAGCATAGTTTATAAGAGATAGAGAGAAAAAAAGAGAGTGCATGTTTCACTGTGATTTGCATGAAGGTATCTTATAAGATTTATAGCTGGAGTTGGCGGGGAAAAAGAACTTCTCTTTATTACAATGTATAGAGTAAGCTAAGACACTCGTGCTTTTACGAATGGCCATTCACCTCCTTTCACACAGGGTAGAGCTGCAAGAGAAGCCCTGAAGCTTGGGGCAGGAAACGACATTTACGCAAACTTGGATGACGACGACGATGAACGTATGTTCTTGTGCCTTTTTCATTTTCAACGCCTGATCGCCGTGTTATACACAACTCACGCGGATCGTCATTGATGTGCAGGTATCAACCATATGTTATTCCCGCAAGCAACCAATGGACGCGATGCACCAGTGCCACCACCAGCACGAGCACCGGCAGCGCGCTATGATCCGTCGCACGAGCCAATATCACAGAGTAAGAAAGACGCGAGCGTATGATAACGAATCACGGACTTATCTAAGGAGTTAGACGAGATACCATTTGAGGATGAAGAGGATCGTCTTTTCTTGGATACATATGACAATACACAACGCACTCACCCTTCTACATATGCATCACAACCAACATCAACGACGAGAAAACCTGGTAAACGACAACGAAACGCTGTACAGCAACCAGCCACACAACAATCAGCATCACGGCGAAAGTTCGATCATTTCCAACAAGAGGCGATTGAGGATGTGGAGGAGGAGGAGGAGGAGGAAGAGGAAGAGGAATATGCTGATGTGCCACGATCGATGTCTTTAAAAGACATGTACAGGAGGATCAACGAGGTAAAGGAAGGGTGTTGTCATAGGTGTCACGTGATCGTACTCTTAACATGTCAGGGTGTACATAGCTCGAAAAGGTCAAGCAGCATTACGACTATTTGGTCTCTCTACGATTCACTGAACCTGAACGGATTCACAAGGCTTATGTCGCTGCCAAAAGCAAGGAGCTTAAAGGTAAAGACTTTGCTTTCAACATGGATATCCATGTTTCTGACATGTTGTTTAGCTGCGGATGACTGCATGAAACGTATGGAAGGGGAACTTGAACAATTATCAAGGGAGAATGATGAACTCAGAGAAAAGCTTCAGCATTCAAAACCGAACCGTGAACTCGTGAATCAAGTGGATGAGCTCAACCAAGAATTGACCACCATCAGCGAAGAAAAGGAGGCGCTCAAAAAAGCAGGTAACAAGCATTACTTCCAACGTTAATGATGATACTTATGCAAAGATGGATTATTAGACCATGAAATGAAGCAGGCGATGGAGATGTTTAGGAATCTCAGTGGATTGTCAATTACTGGTGTGAGAACGATCATGGAAGGCGATTTATACACATGCGAACAAACAGGAAAGAGAGGAAGTAAGTCAATGGATGATACGTAAAAGTAAGTGCGGTGGAGGCTGACATAGCATTTATGTTCTAGCCATCCGTTTCAAATTGCTGCGAGAGAAACCAGGCACCGATGTCCGCTATATCCCCTTATTGGATGAGAAAAAGGATGCACAACTATTGTCATTACTACCAGGCTTCTTGACGACCGAGATTGTATTTCAAAGCGACAAAGTGTATGCCTTTTATTCAAAATTACGGAATGCATTGGATAATTTGAAGACTACGTAGTATAATCAAGTGTTTATTCATTCTGTAAAAAGTGTTTGAGCTCATTGGGTATTGGGGTGACATCGATTGATGATTTGGTGGAAAGGAACTTGGCAAAGGATGGAAGTAATCGCTTGTCGTCCTATACAGAAACAGGGTCAATGACAACCATCATTGAGAGAAAGGGATATGTTACATACCTTATTGATAAATGTAATGGCCCATCCACGTTTTCGTTTTGAGGTATCGAGAAGAGAATCTGGAATGACAGCTCTGCTAATCCTTTGGATATAATCGGCCAGCGATGACGCCATGTCGTAATTAATCACAAGACTGACATGTGGAAGATCGATGCCACGTGCAAGTGTGTCTGTTGCAATCACCACGTCCCAAGCGGGTGGATCTTGGTTCATCCCTTCAATCACGGCTTTACGATCATCAATGGAATGTTCTTGTTGGACAATGGCAGCGATACGCCAATCCCTTCGACGTTTCAGCAAGGAGCGTTTAAGATACTCTGCGCCCAATCCTGAATCCACAAACACGACCACGGGTGCTGTAAAGTACTTGGGATCATCCAAGATGGATAACAGTCGTTTGGCTTTGCTCGCATTCTCGACCCATAACACGGTTTGTTTGACATTGGGCGGTGTTGCTTTCAATGCCCTTGCTTCCTCCTTTTCGTTCACTTGACTCACAAGAATCTCAATCGGCTTCACAAGTCGTCGACAATATGTTTTTTTGGTGATCTCAGGTGATGATGAAAAATAAGCTGTTTGTCGACGTAAAGTGCTTGTACTCAAATGACGATCCAGGATCTCCTTGGTTTGTGTACGTAAACCAGCTTGTTGCAGTAACACATCCGCCTCGTCCAAAACAACCATATGCATTCGCCAAAGACGCAACATGTGTGGAAAGGAGCTGGCGATCATGGTGACTCTTCCAGGGGTGCCAACAACGATCTGGACACCTTTGCGTAATCGATACAGCTGATCCGCTACTGGTATGCCACCCACCAACAAGGCTGTCCTCATATTCTGTATCCCCGCCACAAGTCGTTTCAATGTAGATTCAATTTGGACGCATAGATCGCGTGTTGGTGCAAGAACAAGAGCATAGGGGCCAGAGCGTCGTTTATGTTCATGCATGATGGATAATGATTGACAATGGGCCACCACAGAGATGAGAAAAGATGTCGTTTTGCCTGAGCTGCTAGGAGAGACCACGATCACATCTCGACCTGCCAACATGCTTGGTACTGCTAATCGCTGCACAGGCGTAGCCATGCCCCATAATCCTTCTTGATCCAAATTGCGTATCAATGGTTGACTCAGGACGTGCTTGCATTGATCCATACTCGTGATTGGGTGCGGGACACTGCTGCCTCTCAGTTGGATTTCTTGTGCCTTGAGTATCAGTTGTAGCTGAGATGATGTCATGCTGGCAAGATCAAGTGGTTCAGTGTAGTTGGTGAGTTTGGCATGGAGCGTATCAGCAACATATGGCTGCACAATCGCATCGGATGGTCGACTGGTGGGTGTCACCGTGGGTTTTGTCATACGTGTATCAATGCCTTTGCACTCGAGACTACACACATCGTGATCCGTGTCGTCGTTAATGTACTCTCCATATTTGCTGCAAATGACACAAATCGGTTCGTCACTGCCGATCGTGGCAAGTCGTTGTTGCGATGACAAGCGCTTGATCGGTTCGTCGTCCTCATTGGTTGCTGACAATGTTGTATCTACTTCATGTCGCTTGGCTGGCGGTTCTGCTGTTGTCGTGGATACAGGCTCTGTTGCGTGTTCATACTTGCGTTTGACGGACCTCGGAACAAGCATACAATGAAATGAAAAGGAAGATGGCCCCATTGACGGAGTAACAGAAGCTTATCATCAATCAACCTTCACGTGATCAATCCGGTCAAATCTCTTCTGGCTCCCTGAATACGCACACAATGCTGCAAGCACTAGTATAGTCATTTGCATACCAAAGAATGTTATTATAATACAAGGCAGCGTTTAATCTACCAAGCATGTAGGGAATACATCCTCCCGCATTACGTAGTAGAAGAATAGGAACGTGGGTTAAGGCGCTATTGACAATATCTATGTATTTACAAAATTAACTGCTATTTCTTTCTCGGCTATTATAATGAATTAAGCTTACGTACAATGACTGAACTATGCTTCTGGAACAATCAAGCACGTGTTGTCAGGCACCATCACTCTAAAATGCTTCTTTGCAATATAAGCTTTTGGTGATCCCCCACTGCCGTTATTCTACTATCATTATGTGAGCTAGGAAGCTTTAGCGAATGTCCAGCATCTCGTTGCGAGGATGTGATTGGCCCAACTTCGCCTTCCAACCTTCGATTCCTATTCCCCATTTAATCCAAAAAGCAACCAAGTGACCCACACCTTGCCCATTTGAAACTGATATTACAGCATTATCCATATATTATACTGAATTAAAAAAAAGTCGAAGAATAGTACATGGTAGTGTGGAAGTTTATCGAGTAGATATGATAAAGGAAGAGCATTACAAATTGACTAAGATACGGATGAACCACACCGAGACAAGATAATATCCGTTGTATTCTTGGTTGCTGCCGTTATGAACATCCTTCATCCACGATTGTATATAGCTGCTGCATGCATTGACTTGAGTACTCGAACACCATCCATGGCTTAAAGCACCTTTCGCCAAGATGTAATCCATTTCATCATCATCCTCAGCCGTATCCACGTGACATGGTCCATTGTTCCTGCTAACGACGCACCAAGGAATCACCACGATTCTCATTACAGCACTTGATTGCATCCCTCCATCATAGCCAATATGTTGGTTGAGAAGAACCATGTGATCGCTACTGGTATGCTTCCTTCCCCATCCGGCTGCTGGTCAATCCTTTCGTGGTCATTTTCTTCCATCGCAGCCCAACCAGGTGAAGATTACTTGTATTGCGGTGTACTTGATAGCTGATATGGCATCCCATCCATTGGAATCCGTATGTACCAAAGCAAGTTGCTGCAAGTAACTCGAGACAATGAAGCAAAGATCTTGATAATAGCAGCAGCTGCTACGTTGGGTCGCGGCAGAGGAGTGTGCGAGAGCGTGTGTTGTAGTAGAGTGACAAGGCTGTGAATGCTGTTTGAGACAATGGAGTGGATATAGCGGATATAGCAACTGCTTGAATGAATGCTGTTGCGATTGGTTGTGGTAGAGGATTGTACAAGAGAAGGTGATTTGTCAAGAAACGCGAGTGTTGTAGACTGGTACACACCTTGGACTTGCCATTCAGTCAAAGACAACCAGATCAAGACAGCTGTGGGATTGACATGACAGATTGAAACAGGACAATCGCTCGCAGATAGTAGCTGTACTTGAATGGGCAACAGTTGATGGGAAGAAGAGGCAAGAAGGGTGGAGTGGAAGAGCTGTGAAATTAAACAAGTCAGGCACTTCCCTACATATCCATGCACACTGTAAATTGATCCATTATCTTGACATTGCTCACCTTGACCTCAAACTTGCACACAAGGTGCTTTCGGGCATGCTGATCAACTTTGGCTTAATAAAGTACCCACATTTCATTCAAAGATTTTGAATGGGAGGGTATAATATAGGGTTCACTATGATCGACGGAAATTCCGCAACCGGCCGGATTCATGAAATGCCATTTAGTATGAATTACCTTGGGATTCCCCACTTCGAACATGAAACTTGGTCAGAAGGTTCTCTGAGTCATGCTGATCAATTCCATTCATTTGAAAACCGTATGCTTCATTATGATGTTTTATGAATCGGACGGTCCAAATATAGGGCGGATGGAACGCAAGTAGGGTGTATAGTGCACACCCCGGCGGTTGTCCACCTCCATCGTCAAACTTGATCAGGATGGTGGGCTTCGACATGCTGATCAACTCCATTCATATTAAAGTCGTAGGCTTCATTGTGAGAAATGAAGCGGGAGCGTCGGATGATGAACAGACGGTATTATATGTAGAGCGGGTGGCCAATAATCTCGAGATTGCCCATCGCAAACCTGAAACTTTCACACAAGATTCTCTTGGATACGCTGATCAACTTTGTTCTCATAAAGGGCCCATACTTCATTTGAAAATCTTGAATGAGAGGGTATAATGAGTGATTTACTATGGAGGACGGAAATTCCGCACCCGTCCAAATTCATGAAATGTCATTTAGTATGCAGTTCCCTGAGATTCCCCATTTCGAACGTGAAACTTGGTAAGAAGGTTCTCTGGGTCATGCTGATCAACTTCATTCATTTAAAAACTCCACGCTTCATTATGAGAAATTCAAACGCGGGACGATCCAAATGATGGAAAGACCGTGAACTGTTGGTAACGTACGGCCCAGCGTCCCGACATTGCCTATCTCGATCGTGAAACTTGCACACAAGATGCTGTCGATCATAACGAGCAACTTTGTTCTCATAATGACCTCACGCTTCACTATAAAAATGTTGAGAAATAGGTACCTTTATGTATTACATATGCTGTGCATGATGAAGTTACTTTTTTCTAATGGATGGTGTCAACTGCATTAACGGAAAGATGAAGAACCGAATGAAGTCGCTCATGGTGGTTACACATGCACATCCTTGACAGGTTGCTGCAGGAGATGATGCTATGTAGAACGACCGGTCGATACCCCGTGTACTGCAGCGTATGGGTTGTTTTGGTCTATTCGAATAATGTTATGGTAAGGCAACATCTTGCCATGATGTAAATGTTGGTCACGTGTCTACTTTGGTGGACTTTCCATCAAGAGCGTATGGCTGAGAATGTTCCATTCATTTGTTGATCCACACAATAAAGAAGCTGTTCCACAATGAATCTATTATACAGGCGACTCGAATGTGGCTAAGAAAGCATATAGACATATGAAATTATTGTTTGTGATTTTAATACAGGGAATCATTGTTTGCTATGACTTCTAGTGAGTATAGGTATGGGGTAGGTACAATTGGTGGATAGGCCACATGGTATGTTTTGGAAGAAATGGTGGGGCATGTTTCACAAAGGGAGTATTTCCGATCTGCCATGCACAAGCGCGCCAGAATGTCATTTAGGAAATTCCATTCAGCGGTGACAAGGCTGTCTCACCTTCTCCTTGTTCTCTTCTCTCTCACTCTCACTCTCACTCACTCATTCAAAACACCTTCCTCTTCCCTCATTCTACGCTTATGCCAGCAGCTCTCTCTCCTTCGCCACTCGTTGCTCAACACAGCGGTTCTTCTTCTAGTGGTAGAGGCAAATGTAAATGCTCCATTAGGCACGTTTGTGAGTGACATGCTTCGACTCACCCTTTTTGATCGCTAGACGTGGTTGCTGTATGTTGTCTCGACAAGAAGGCTCGATCCAAGCCCATGCGTCACATTCTAGATCGGCTTCTCGGTTATGGCGATTACAGTATTGTTATTTTTGGTGACAAGACCATCCTTGACGAAGGTATATGCACCCCTTATGACTCCTTTAGGGCAACACTGACATTTCATGTTTAGAGGTGGAAAACTGGCCTGGATGTGATTTCTTGATCTGCTTCTTTTCTGGTGGATTTCCTTTGGACAAGGCTATCAAATATGTAAAGTTGCGCAAGCCATTCGTTGTCAATAGCGTGGTGATGCAGTCGTTGCTTTGGGACAGACGAGTCGTACTTGCTATTTTGGATGCAATGGGTATTCCAACCCCTCCACGCCTGATTGTGTCTCGTGACGGTGGACCCAAGGTGGATCCTGAAGCAGCTGAAGCCTTTGAACAATGCACTGGGATGGATATGAAGAGAGTCCTTGCAGCCTATATGCGCAATACCGATCATGTGCAAATCACTGGTGATGCCATTGAAGCGGATGGGAAGCATCTGGACAAGACATTCATCGAGAAGCCAGTGGATGGAGAGAATCACAATATCAACATTTACTATTCCAAAGAAAAGGGTGGCGGTGGTAGAAGATTGTTTCGTAAGGTAAGAATCATTCATGCAAAGCGTATGATTAGTGCAAGTTACTCACATGGTCTCTCGTGATGTTCTTTATGGGGAAACATATCACAGATCGGAAACAAGTCGAGTGAATACGATCCCAATTTGGTTACTCCAAAGACCGAAGGTTCATGGGTGTACGAACAACTGATGGAGACTGAAAACAGCGAGGATATCAAATTATACACGGTGGGCCCTACTTTTGTCCATGCAGAAACTCGCAAGTAGGTTGACCCTGATTTGTCTTGTTACAGTATAACTTATTCCTCCTCTTCTTGATGATGATAGATCTCCTACAGTGGATGGCTTGGTCAAACGTAACACCGAAGGCAAAGAGATTCGCTACTGCACCGAGCTTTCCCCTGAAGAAGAAGATATTGCTCGCAAGGTGTCCAAAGCATTTGGCCAGTTTGTATGTGGATTGGATTTATTGCGTGTGAATGGCAAGTCGTATGTGATCGATGTCAACGGCTGGAGTTTTGTCAAAGGCAGCGACTTTTATTATGATCAATGTGCAAGATTGTTGAGCGAAGCATTTGACCGATCTGTGCAACGACGTCCTTCCATGGTGGATATGATTCCCCCTGAAATTGCACCCGAACATTCATGGCGACTCAAGGGTTTTGTTGCCGTATTCCGTCATGCGGATCGCACACCCAAAGACAAATGTAAGATATCCACCAAGGCTCAGCCTTTTATCGATTTATTGGATGGCAGCACGCAAGAAGTGGTCTTTCGACAAAAGCATCAGTTGTCTCTCGTTGCCAAAGCTGTGGATGAATCTCTCGAACAAAACCCTGCTGATGCTGACAAGCTCAAGGCACTCAAAGAGATTCTCGAGAAAAAGTGGGATCTGGCAGGTACCAAGGTTCAAGTCAAACCTCAATTCGATCGTGAAGATGGTAGTCTCAAAAAAGTCCAAGTCAATGTCAAGTGGGGAGGCGAGGTAAGTTGGAGACGAATGGATGATCAAGACATACACACGCAAAGGGTATTCATGATGATGGCTCTTTTTAGTTTACGCATGCTGGCCTGCATCAATCACGCGACTTGGGTGAAAACTTGCGCAAGGATATGAACATCATGAATAGAAACATTCTGGAGGATGTCAAGATATTCAGTAGTTCCGAGCGTCGTGTACGAGCCACAGGTACGACAATGGACATTTTGAGATCTAGCCAAATAGGTGATGACTGATAATGGGTATATATAGCTGATGTGTTTGCAAGACGTTTCCTTGGACAACCTGAATCCATTGATGGCATTATTTCCGAGAGCAAGTCATTGTTGGATGATAGTAACGCCGCGAAGGAGCAAGTGGATGCAGCCAAACGACATCTTAAAGCAATGATTCGACCTGGTCACGACATTCCGCAATTGCAACTAGCGCAAGTTAGCTGGCCACGCGATATGCCACAGCCCCACGTGATTATGCAAGAAATCAGCCTCATCATGTCTCGTTTACGACACATTATGCGCAATAACTGGTCTACCAAGGATGTTGATCAAATCCAACGACGATGGTGTTGCTTTGAATCACCAGCCCTCTTTCGAGAACGATGGGAAAAGATGTTTAGAAACTTTTGTGATCATGGCAGTGGCGATGAAAGCGATGAAGCCGATATCCGCAATCGTATGCATTCAGCACCTGACCCAGCTTGGATTCCCGAATTATACGATGCATTGAAATATGACGCCTTGCACAACCGACCTTTCCTCCAAGGCATCTTTAATGATCCTGAAGCCACCTGCTCTGTTGACAATGAAAGCACTTCCACCGATACCAGCAGCTCAACAACCCGTGGCCGGCCTTCTACTGATTCATTCAATGCTGTCCAATGCGGTTCAGAACTTCGCAAACTGTACAAATATGTGCGTATCATGTTTGATTTTGTGGCACCCCAAGAATACGGCATCAATGATGAGGAAAAGAAGAATATCGGTCTACTCATTGGATTGCCCTTGTTGAAATCTATCCTCAATGATCTCAAAGATATCAAGTATGCTGACCATCCAAAGACAAGATTGTATTTCACAAAAGGTACCCATCGGAATACTGTTTATTTCATTTATCATGATAGCTTATTCCTCCTTTCTATGCAGAATCCCATGTGCACGCCTTGTTGAATTTGGTGTACCTTTCAGGCGTACCAACCAAGGTTCCTCGTAACGCATTGCCTGAATTAGATTGTAAGTACACATCTGAGACAAGGAACGATCTTGCTGATATCTTTTCTTAGTCCTTACACAAATCACATTCGAGTTGTATGAACGTAACCGACATAGCGGATCCGGCAAGGAATACTCGCTTCGAATTGGTTTTAGCTCTGGTGCTCATTACAAGGATGTATTGGATATGCATTTGGATGCAGAGCATTGTCTTAAGGTGGCTCCTCGAACGTAAGTTATCATCATTTCTTTTTGACCATGATCACGCTTTGCTGACCGTTGTACCCACAGTAACCTGATCCCGCACTTGTCACTGGATGAGGTGCTTGCTTACCATAATTCCTATCTCAACCTTCCCAATCTGGAGAGCATCGAACGGCAGATTGAAGAGCGGAAACTGTATTACGTACAAGAGGATAATCAATAGACCATTTTTTTCTCTCTGGTGATCATCGTTGTAGTAGACTTTTGCAAGAAATAAATAACGTTTTTTGATGTTGGGATTGCTTTATTGAACATGCACGCATAATGCAACGGACAATAAATATATGACAAGCGAGTGAGGGAAACAAAGACTTTAACGGTTGGCTATAAGAGAGTAAAAAAAAAGAATGAGTAACCATGGATACCTTTATATATATCCCCATGACAATGTACTTACACTTGGCAACACGCTCAAGCTCATCCTTCTTCTTGATGGCATAGGAGTTGGAAGAGCCCTTGGCAGCGTTGATGAGTTCATCAGCAAGACATTCAGAGATGGTCTTGACGTTGCGGAAAGCAGCTTCACGGGTCTATAACAAGGATGATACATTAGCCACCTATCTCCCTGCCCATTTTCCATAAACACTCAGATACATACACCAGTGGTCAAGAGAGCAATAGCTTGGTTGACACGGCGGAGAGGAGAGACATCGACAGCTTGACGGCGAACAGTACCAGCAGAGCCAATACGGGTGGAGTCTTCACGGGGACCAGTGTTGATGATGGCATCAACCATAACCTGGATGGGGTTTTGGTCGGTCAAAAGGTTGATAATCTCGAAAGCGTGCTGAACAATACGAGCGGCCATGAGCTTCTTGCCGTTGTTACGACCGTGCATCATGAGCGAGTTGGTCAAGCGCTCGACAATGGGGCACTATCCATATTCCATGAGCATAAATGGTGGGTGTATATATATATTCGCTCCAAATTACCTGAGCCTTACGGAAACGCTTGACAGCGAAACGACCGGCAGTGTGAGGCAAGTAGACGTGTTGACGAACTTGAATGTAGTCTTGAAGGGAAATGTCCTTGACTTCGACGTCCTCATAGGACCACTTGTTGAAGAGCTTACGGGAGCCGTCAGCGCTGGCCAAGACGTCAGCGGGCAAATTCAAAGCAACCATGGCCTACGGAATGGATGAATATCATGATCGATGCGATGGATGAATGGATGGATGAAATGGATGGATGACTTTACCGTTTGTCTTTTTAGGGAAGAGGAGGAGCTCACTACTTGGCAGATTGATCTTTAATTCGGCTTGCACGGACTTGCAGCAGCATCCATTCACAGCACACACAATGAAAATCAAAGTCAGTCAATCATTGCCCTGGCAACTTGCATAGCATAGGTCGATCACCTTTTTCAATTGTTATTATATAGAGACCCAATTACAAAAATAAATAGTTTGCCCTCTTTATTTCCTTATTACCATTATATGCAACAACCCTTTGGTCAATAATGAAGACATCAATCATAATACATACTTGCCCATTTGCTATAGATAGATTCACGCACACTTGCATTATGTATCATGACCTTCAATCATCTGAAGCTGCGTGTGAAAGGATGTATTGATTATATACATATATCCACCAGTGCTATTCAAGGATATCCACACCTGAATGAAATATATGTGGTCACGTGCATCGTTGCAGTGAGACTAGGTGGGTGTGCCTCCTTTAGTTCTATCTCTGGTCGCCCATTCCGCTCTAAGTCTACAGCACTAGTCATTTGCCTTTAAAACATGTTGGAACGATTAGCGGCATTGGTGTATACACAGGAACGATAGCTAGTGCTTATTAAGCATATGTATAATACAATAAACGCATTTCATTATGCATCATAACTATACAATATATGGCGTTTACGTCCTTCTACAAGTGTGATGATGGGTGTGCTGTCAAAAGGGAGGGGAATGAATCCAAAAGGAGAGGCACTAACGGGTTTGCAGGATGTGCTTTGGACCGAGCTTTTCCTTTCTGCATGTGATGCTTGTTCGCGGCAAAGGTTTCATGGGAGCATGCCTATTGCATACAAGAAAAAGAGGCAATCGAGATCCAAAGGGAAAATCCGTTCACCACTACAGGAGACTGCTTTTCCTTGCCAAGAAGTACTCCAAAAAGTACTCCAAATGCTCCAATATCCGGAAGGCTTTTCCTTCAATGTATTGTAAATCCCATTTAATCTGCGATTGAATAGCCTTTGGTTTACCCAAGTACTGTATATTCCCTTTTGCTACATCTTGCTCTCATTCTTTTTCGCGCACATATTACACACACCCACACATACAGTCATTTGGTACGTTGATTATTACTATCATCATCGAAATGCCATCTCACTCATACTTTTTGAAGCTTTTCTTAAGTCCTTGTTCACTTGCATGCTTATCATATTCTACCGCCTCATCATCAGAAGTAAGTTCATGTTTTATTCATCATGTAGCATTTTCTTACATGTGTTTGCAGGAATTAAAAGAAGACGGATGTACCGTCAGCAGTACGGTCTCTGATCCTATGCTAGCTCCACCACCTCCTCCTCAGCAATCCCCCTTCCCTCCCGAGTACCATGGTAAGTGTACATCTTTTTCCTGCATTCATCCTGATAAACTGACATCTTTTATTGTAGTGTAGCATCATTTCCTATTCTCAGCTGCCAAGACGTGTACATGAAGTAATGCCAAGACGTTGCTATTCAGGAAGCGAAGGCAATCCCTATTCAAAATAAAGAGCTTATTTGATGATGTGAGGTGTGGTGCATGAGGAACAAGGAAGCCTGACTGGAGTTCTAATGAAGATGGTTGTAGTGATGCCTCGCATGATATAAATACAAAATAAAGACATACCATCAAGGAATTGTAGGGTGCGTAGTAAGGATCAAATGTCGAAATGACGTGTCGATAATGCAGGCATGGAATCTCCTTGTGTGACACACGGACAAAATTGCTGCTTGTAACTCTCTTTCTCCAAAAAGTACACCATGAGCGAAGGATCCCAGTTACATCGACCCCATCCACTAAGTCAATTCCGCTCCAATCGACGAAACAAGCGAGACGATGAGCCCATTTCCGATAATAAGAATCTGCAGGCGGCATTCGACCAGTTAACGAGACGACAGAGCAGTAGCCCAGCAACACCCAGAATGAGCGAGAGTTCGGATGCTGGTTCGTTCATGACAGCATCTACCAGTCTCCATTCGCCTACCACCAGCAACAACAATAGCAACACCTCGTTTACCCAACGACGTATGGAACGTGGAGGCAACGTGCCTAGTTCATTTTCGTCTTTTGACTGGGAGCGACCTACCAAGAGTGGATTATCATCATCGGCAGGGTCCAGTGAATATGATTCAAGCGCGTACTATGGTCTTTCACCTTTTGTCACCTCTTCTTTTATCGATATACCAGTACTTGAGCGATCTGGGAACAGCAACAATAATCGCTATCGATCCTTGTCACAGCGATATCAACGAGAACGATACAAAGGAGGAGGTGGAGGTGGATCCACACCAGGGGAAAGCGATGACCCACTTTCTCCAGATCATCGCACCTTGTCATCATCCATAACAACTCGATCCACCATGAGCGGCAAAAAAGGACGTGAGGATAGCGACATTGAATTATCAGACGATGAAGGCAAACGTGGTAGTGGTGTGGGTGAAGGTGGCAGCGACATGTTGTTTCAAATGGAAGATGGACACAGTGGCAGCAACAAAAGTCATCGCTTTGATTTGATGGATCCACACAGTTACGATCATGAGCAACAAGATGATGATGAAGAATATGATGACGATGATGATACCAAGACTGAGCGAGCACCTAGCAACAATAACAGCAGACGAGGAACAGCAACATTCGGTATCGGCAGCCGATGCTTGTATGATCTAATCTCGACACCACAGCAACCTTTTGAACATGATGAGGAGGACGAGGAGGATGAGGATACACCACCCGTACGTCCTGAATTTGCTCGAATCAAAAACATGTTGACCAATTATCGACCCATACCCAAACAGCATGATGAAAAGGAGAATCAGCAACGACGACAACAGCAGCAACAGCGAGCACAAGTCGGCAAATTACAGCATCCAGCACCTAGACGACATTTATTACAAACATCAGTATTTCAGGTGGTGAATTCCAACACTGTCAAAGATCGATATCTTTTTCTGTTCAATGATTTATTGTTGATTTGCAAGCCGATCATGGATGAGAATATCATTGACAATGCGAGCGTACTCAAAGGCAGCAATACGAAGGATGGTAGCAATGGAGGTGGAAAATATCGATTCCGGCACAATGAAAATAGCCTTTTCCAAGTCAAGAATATCGTGGAATTGAGCAAAGTGACATTGTATCTACCACGTGATGAGCAGCAACATCAACAATCATCGAATCATCGACCTTCCATGATGATGGATCGTGACGGGCGTATGTCAATGCAAGCGTTACCACCACCTCGCAAGATGCATCCAGTATTAGCGACAGCATTACACAAGTTTGAAGCTGATCCAGCAGATGGTATTGCATATCTTGTTGAGAAACAAGTCCTTGCGAATGAGCCTTTGAGCATTGCCAATTTCCTCTTCAAGACACCTGATCTATCGCGACGACAGCTGGGCAATTATGTGTCTGAACCAGAAAACAGTGATATCTACGATGCATTCCTTGATTGTTTCCGCATGGTGGCATTACGACTTGATGAAGCCTTGCGTATATTGCTCATGACACTTCGACTACCAAGCAATTGGGATGCACTCGAGTATACCATTGAGCGGTTTGCCAAAAAATGGCATGATGCGAATCAGAACGTTGTCAAGTTTCACGAGGATATGGTTGTCAAGGTGGTGGTTGCCATGTTGTTTCTCAATGCGGAATTTTGGTACGACGCGGATCGATCTAAGGATGTGTTTTGGCATGCACGTGAACACAAGGAACGGCGGGATCGACAACGACTGCTTACACGCCGAGCAAGTATGATTGATCGCAAGGATGAACGCGGTAGTGTTGCAATTGAGCCATTGCATTATATCTCAGCACTTCGAGCCAAGGAAGGATCAACCAAGCCATCACTGGATGAGTTTTTGGATCGATGGAGATACTATGATCAATACACGCTTGTGCCAGTGGAATTCCTCAGAGACATGTATCAATCAATTGCAAGTGAACGACTTGAGACAGGATGGGACAATGGCAACAACACGGCTGAGGATGAGGAGAATGAGGATGAATCGATTGCACCAGCACAAGATACCATTATCACGGTCACACCTCAACGCTTCCCAACAAGTCTTATCAAGGGTGTGCCATCAATACCTATTTCAATCACTATTCCAGCACCCGATCCTGGTTTACAGATCAAGCTACGTGGACAAGATTTGGTTTGTGAACCGAGCGTGTTGGATTTTACCGATTCGTGTGTGCAGACATTTACAATCACGGGTCATACGCTTGGTCGCACGAGTTTAATGTTTATCAAGTCCGGATATCATGCAAGTCGATATGTCAGCCCTAGTTTACCTCGCACCAAGAGCATTGTGGTTGAACGCCCTTTTATGCGCTATACTTTCCAAATTGGTTTTTCGCATGCTGATCCACGTGCCATTGCTGCTGCTGCTGCCGGATTAAAGAGCCCTGTTGGATCTCCACCACCATCTCAATTGACAGTATCCACCGCTACAGCTGCAGCTACTACACCTACAGCCAACACAACAACAACACCTGCTCCTCCTCCTGCTACTACTTCTACTGCAACGACTACAACTACGGGTACAGCTGCAGCGACTGGTACATCAGCTGATGATGATCCTCCTATGGTGAAGCGAAAGTATACCTTTAGCGTGGAATCGGATCAAGAACGCAAGGAGTGGTTACGCCATCTTAAGGATGTATGTGGGCACGTGTATGTGGGTGGCGGTACCACGTCGACAGGGCAACATGTCAAGAGACTTTCATCGGAGGAACGGGTGGCATTGCAAGTTCTCAAGGAAGTGTTACTTGCTGATGAATTCAAAAAGGGCACAGCCAATGTGACAGCTCTGAGCAAAGTATGGGGAAGATCAAGCATGATTGATGTGGGAAGCCAAACCAACAGCCCTGCCAAGGAAATCAAGGATGGCGATCATCTCTGGGTCATGCAAAGTCCGGTCAAGGAAGATCTCGTTTTTCTCGAAGGCAATACCACCACCAACAACAATAATACCTCCTCAGCCAATAGCACCAACAATGCAGACAAAAAGAATGATGATGCAGCCTCCACCAAAGCAGCAGATCGCAGTTCGATTGTCACGACGGCTACTACGGCTACCACCACCACCAAATCCGCTGCCAATGTAGTCACCAAACGTGGCCATGAAATCATCAAACTCGTAGTACAGAATTCTATGGTCCCTCTCATGTTGGGCTTTTTAAGGAAGCAGATCCCCAAAGAATAAACTTTTATATCCATTCGTCATAATGACTATATACATACATACACAGTAATCCTATTTCTCAATGATGGCATCTCTCTTCAATCAATAAAATGATGAATTTAACCAAGCTTATATTACTAAGATGAATGTCTTTTATGTATCAAAAAAGTTGCTGCACATTATACTACTACAGTCTGTGTCACTAATCTTATTGGGTTTGGCATACACGTTGTAATCCTCTCTCTGGCAAGGCATCATGTAGAAAAAAAGATGGAAAGGAAGGCAGCATACACTTTGATGGTCGCATGAGGTCGGTTGATGGTATCAATTCTTCAAGTGTTGTAAAAGCTCAGCTGCTGTACCACGTCTTATATACGTCCATCGTTGATATCCAATGTCTGCCGCAGTTGAAGACGACGATTTATAAACGTTTCATTGTTGTCAAACCACTTCTTCATATGCTCATCAGGCTGGATTGTAAGGTGACATAAGATTCTGATTTCTTGAAGCTTTCCCGATGGATGGTGCTACTGGCATTTGGTGTTGTCTAAGCGGCGGCGTTGGGTCTATAACTTTTATATGAATACTCATCCTGTCCTCATCTTAATAGGCAATACATACCTTCGAGAATCGATCAAGGGGCTTTTTCCTGCCACAGATCATGCACCGCAAAGTGTCGTCTCCGGGGGTGTGCACTTCTTGCACCGGAACCCTGAGAAAGAGACTCAAACCTCAGTAAAAAGATGATTCACGTCCTGTAAACTAATCCCAAACTCACCCTGGGAGGGGTTCTAAAAAAGGACATCAACGATGATTGCTCCTAGTATTTATGTCATTATGCTTGATTCATTCCTTCATGAAATAGCCATACCTTGATTACCAGCGAGCAGACTTGAGAGATAATAAGTTGGCAGTGGGAACTTGCTGTTATAGCTCCCTTCATCGGCAAACCACGCCTCGCATTTCTCTCCTTCAAAAGACGGAATGCATTCTGCTTGTTGATTTCTTGATTCTTCAAGCGGGCGACATACGGACACACAACAGAGAAAATATCAGCGCTTGTCGCTTGTTGAGGGAATTTGTGAATCCTTTCTTCGCTTTAAAAGGATAATACATTGTGTCAACGATTGTTTGCCAGCCATGGGTCCATAAGATAAGATATACGCTTACCCTTGTCCTGAGGCCATTGATCTCCAAAAAGAAGCTCCTCGTTTTAGAAGGTCCAAATCCTTGTACACCACTCCATTCTCTCCCATTCTAGCTTGATAAGCGTGTCAGCATCAAAGATAGGCATGTCAATTGTAGTGTATATACTTACAAGATTCACGTTCTAGGATTGGGGCCCCCACAATGAGTCGATGATTTGACGGGAAATTATGTACAAAGGGCTGTAACCAAACTTTGTAGCCATGCCATCGGTAGGGCTCGATCTCAGAGTGATGAATGCTCGAGTCTTGTATCAAAATGTAGGTACACATTCAGTCTTGTATTGATTGTCATCTGATTTGCTGCGAATGACAATATTTGGCCGAGTGTTCGCTTTCAAATGATTGGACAACGGAACATCTTTGAATAACCTTCCACTGGCACAAGAGTTTAAGTCCTATACACAAGGTAAATATCAATGACATCATGTTTCTACTTTTATTTCTCTTACCGGTCCATGTACGTCTTTGATATGCTTCTTCAAACGACCCTCGTTTGCGAGGCCGCTTCCGCAGATGTCGCTGTACGTGAATGCCTGGCTGTCTCGCACTGCATTGCTGTGTATACGTATGCGAGCTTTGCACATTTCGAATGATCGATGTGCGATCGTCTGCCGTGTTGATTGCGTGCAATAGAATGTATCATCATCGATCACGGCACTCAGTCCAATGTTGATCGTGAACTTCTCCGCTGGCATTTTCTTGTGGGGCGGCAGACCATCACAATCACAAAATGTTTCCTCTTTCCCATCCGTGCTGCGATGAAACGTAACTTGTTTCTTGATGAGGATTGTCTTGTGCTTGAGGAGAGAGAGAAGGATCATGTATACACCGCAAATAAGGATGGATAAGATCAAATGTCACAAAGAAAAGAATGAAAACAAGCAACAATGAAGCACTACATGGATTAATACAGTGATCAATGTATGCAATCACACATAGACTCCTTGACACTACTTACCACAAGGCATTGATGGGATATGCAATCCAATAGACGAAAGAGAGATGTGATAGTGCTGGCGGCAACATCCTTGTTTATGTATATGTGGGTGGGCGTGGGCGTGGGACTTGTTGTCCATCCAAGAAAAGGAGGTCGTGATTGATTGGGTTGATAGAGTGGTCAAGCAACCTTGCCATACTGGGTCGCAGCATCAACAACATGATAAATTCATCGGCCACTGCTTAGTAAGGAGACTTTTGCATAAGCCAATACAAATCTTGACGCTGATGAATACAAGGAATTAGGGAGGTTGCAAGCAATCACCCAGTTTATGTAATCCACGTACCATGCTCTCGATGTCATTTGATGTCTCAGCAGTAAGCTCATAGTGTGGTCGTACAAATGGTGACCCAGCGGTCTGTAACTCATGCAAGCTCATCTTTGGTGACAACGTCCTGCCAATTGCGATTATCCAAACGGAAGTACGTATCATGACTAATATCAGCCTGTTATTATCGAATGTATACTGTTCTCCTATACATGCTTACTGCGGATAGAGCAAGTCGTGCCATTTTCTCTTCAACTGGCATTATCTTGTCGGCATAATCATACACACTGATAGTCGCCCGTTAGATGCTTGTGTATAGCCATTATAGCATTCCTTACCATTAAAGATACAGTCGTTGTTGCATGGAAACTGAATATCATTCTAGTCATGCGTGTTTTGTATCTTCGGCACTGTCGTTGGGTGTGTCATTGTGCTGCAAGTCGTCGTCTTAATGAGAATAAAAGATATTGCTGATTGCGGAACCGCCTCCAATGAGTTGCGATCTGCTGTCATGGTCCCGTCTGGTACATCGTTGGCAAATCGAAGGTCCATTTGAGTAGAGTAGTTGCATTGGTGAGCAGTGTGGCGTTAGAGAGAATAAAGAGGGACGAGGAAAAGAGAGGGCCGTTTTCAGCGAGCCAAGCGATTAATCACATGAGAATCATTAATGCTCAAACAGAGAACAATGACACCAAAAAATACAAAGAAGCATACGTATAGCAGACAATGAAAGATGATGGATGAAATGTACACTATGACAAGATGGGGTACATACAAAATTGACCAACGTGTGCCTGCAGAAATAAAGGGGCAAGCACGTCCATTGGAAAAACTTGCTGTCAGCATATTCTAGAAGTCTTTATGCATGCAATTAAATGTTCTACCATTCGCACATGATGGCAGTATTATCATTCATATACACAAAACACCTCCTCCTTTCCCGCACACTAACACTGAAAACACCACATACAGCAGAAGCGGGTATTCCTGTCATCTCTTCGAGGCTTTTGAAACAATTGCAGCTGTACCTCTCCTTGTGAAGGTGTTGTTTTAGTAGTAACTCAGCAAATGGATGTTCTTATTCGGTAAGATGAAGGGGGGTCGCTCTGCCAGTTTTTGGCTATTCATATGCCACAACCAAGAGACCATATATATCAGCCACAAGGCACAGGAATTATATAGATAGCCTTCTTCTCCCCTTATATAAAAGGACAACGACTTTTTGAGCTTCATTTGGCTCACTTTTTTTTTATTTCATTGACTCTTTCTTTTACATTCGTTGATTGCTATTATCATCATAATAGCTAATGCTTCTTCAATCGTTAGCCAACAAGTGCAGTATGAAGCTTTTCACTTTTTTATTTCTACATATCCTTGATCAAATGATTAATAGACGTTTATCAGCATGCCATGAACGACAATCCACAGTTCAACCCTCTCACAGAAGCATCGACAACGACAGCTTTCATTGCATTTGAAGGAAACGCAGCACGTCCACAAGAATTAGAATTGTAAGTTGCTGTTGATCATTGCTTTTTTGGGGTTAGATACTCACATGTAAATGGCCCCACAACTCCCAACAATGTATTAGTGACCCTTATGCTGAAAATGATCGTCAACATCGAACAATGGATCCGATTTTCATCTCAGAACACCAAGAAGAAACACAAATGTCAACTGCAAACACTGCACCATTAATGGCAAATCAGAATGCTGCTGTACCACCTTCACATATTCTCGATCAAACGATCGCGCTCGATGCTGTCGAATTGCCTGATGACTATACTGTTGCCTCGGCTCAATATGTACCGTCATCTATGGGTGAACAACCTGTATTCCTTAGTGATGTAGGCCAGCCCCTCTATTGGGGCACGCTCAACTTACCAGTAGCTTCATCACCATCATCCTTACCTATGCCATCAACACAGCAGCAGCCATCATTCATATCTTCTTCTTCGCCAGAATTGATGGCACCTGCTGATCTTACGTCTATAGCAATTCCGTTACTACCAACAACATCATCTCCTCAGCTTATATACAGCAGCAGAGAGCAACAGCAACCCTTACAACAACCAACAATGTATCCTCAAAGTACCGTAAGCAATGACAACAAAGGCACTGCTATACGATCTTCGGCGCCAGAGTCTTGTTCACCACCTGTTGCTAGCGCTCCTCCTTCATCAGAAAGGGGTAACTACTTATGCCGTGTGTCCCATAATTGCCGTGCCACCTTTACTCGACGAAGTGATCGAGATCGGCATGAGCTTATCCACAAACCCCCTCGTACGCTATACACCTGCGAGTATTGCAATATCACTTGTACCAGAAAAGATACCTTGAAACGTCACCAAACCAGATCATGTCCTGTCATCAATGCGTGCAAACACCATGCATCATCATCATCCTCGTCAGCACAACGGGGGTAATGGTGTTCCTCACAAAGATGAATTTTCATTTCCCATCTATTATGCGACGACATCATATATGCGTAACTACCACCATACTATGCTCTTTTTTCGCTACCAATCATGCTACACCACCCTCCTATAATCACTTATGCCATTCGATTTTCTGTCATTCCATTTATGTGAGCATCAAAAAATACAGACACACATATAATGTTTCATTGTTGCAAGTTTGGGGTGATTTAGACCTATTCGGCCAGAAAAGGCAAACATCCGATTTTAAGGGGGAAGTTGTGATTGCCCCTTTTCTCTTTAGGGAAATAGGTCCTTGAGAATGGCCATGGTGTCTTGTGGACAGGTGACTGAATGACCAGTCACCTCGGGATGGGTGTAGATTTCATAATCATTGCCACCTTGAAATGTCTTGTCACCAAAAAAGTGGATGGTCTTGAAGCCTTCTTGTTTGATATGACGTAAACAATAGGTCTTGTCCCATCCTGTGGGAAACACGTCAAAAGAAATTTGACCCCCAATTGAATACGTCAGGGCAAGGTGAGGGAACGCCTTTTTCAAATCCTCAACAAACTTGGCACGGATGCCACGGGCAAGATCAAACTTTTCAAATTCATTACGCTCTTCGCGTGTGCAGTTGCGCCCAATAGGTGACACGTTAATCATACCATTGCGAAACTCAATAAATGTACCCCTATATGTAAATCACTTGTTATCTTTTTGTCTATTGCTGCTACATATGTACACGTCGTTTGTGCTTACCGCTTCTTTGGGATATCCAAATCAGCAATGTAATGCAAAATAAACTTGACCAGCCTGTTATATTCGGTATCACCGATCCATTCAATAAAGCTCTACAATCGCATTCGTGTGAGAGATCGGCACGTGCTGCTGTGAGCTAATACCATATCATGTATATATACCTGTGATTTCATCTGTTCGCCCAATCTATAGGCTGTGAGACCGTTCTCAGCAAAACAATAATCAAAGTTGTCGAGTACTAATGGTGGGCATTTAGATAAAATAGCTTTTATATACGCAACGCTATTACCTTTAGGCCCAAGCTGTTCTAATTGCTTGCTCAAATCTGACCCGCCTACAAAGCCAATCACCACTTTTTGACGCAAATTGGATAGCGTGTCAAGCATATCCTGGGATACAGTCTAATATGCCCATTGATGAGCATCGTGCTATGTAATGCTGCAAATGGATAAAGTAGCCTACCTGACGAGCTGGTGTCAAGGTACCATCGACATCGAATAGTACAATGGTGTCAGAATGCGTGCGCTCTTGGAAATTGGAAATAGGTGACATTTGTATATGAGAGAATGAGAAGGGAAATCGGGATGAGTAACATGGTTGAAATGCATCATCCGGATTTATGCAAAAGCTCAGATTCTTGTAATAACACCTCTTTAGGAATGGGACATTCCCCATGGCAACGTGCATAGCAACCACCAATGCTAAACGTGTTGCTTCTTTTTTCTATGCAACGTATCCTCACTACGATACACCATCATCCTATGATGTAGTCGTCATGTTGGGACAATAGCAGCAAGATGAGACCTGTGGGACGTGTGCAACACGCTTACCAGAGAACATTGCATAATAAACTTGAACGCAGGGCGCGAGACTGCTGTGGCATAAATATAGAAACAAGAGTGTGTTAGAGTGCAACAAGGTTTACAGGCTCAGCATGGTCCAAGTCAAAGTGGGGAAGGTCGTCTTACACTTGTGCCACACTCGCGTCATTATAAGATGGCCGCGGTGTTACCCTTCCAGAAGATCGGGATCATCCTTAACAAACCCCTGGTTCGAAGTCACCAACGCAATCTCTAGTATATCCCAATCACATTCTTGCTTGTTTGATGTTTCTCTCCACTCAACATAGGATGGGAATGATAAAACGAGAGTTAATCCTTATAAACGAAAAAAGCACTTATTAATATCGTCATCGTTATGCAACTAGGTGAGATCTGCTTTGTTACACAAATCGCGCCACTCTGCTCTACGCGAGTTAATTTTAGAATGACTCGTGTGACCTGGCCTACAGCACGGCATTAAACAGCATCAGCCATATGTACAACTATACGACTCCTTACAGCGACATATGAAGCAAGATATATAAAAGGCGTGGCTGGTGCGAAGAAGAAATGAGGCTCAAACATTCCTGAATGTCCTTGTTGTTGTACCCAATGAATTATCCAGCCGCTGTAGTAGAGTCGTTTAACGATTGCTTGACGATTCCAATGGATAATCTGGCACCTCAAACAGCAGTCAACCAAGATCCCAATGACAAGTAAAACAATGACTTATTATTGCCTTCTTGCATGAAAGCTTACAACAGGGCCTTAGCTATCGATATGACCAACAGGCATCTCCTCTGCAGTATCCCCTTCCACAAAGACAGCAAACCCGTTATCATCATCAACAACACGAGTATATTGATCCAGATCCAGCATCCTCTACCCTATTCATGCAAGCATGGCTACGTCCAGCTTATGATGCACACCAAGAAGGTGCACTCCATGATCCGAACATGCATACTTCAAGCCTGCTTACCAATAATGGTCAATTTGCATTATCAACAAACGACATTCATCAACACCTTGGTAGCAATAATTTAGCTCCTGGTTCTCCTAGCTCCATCAGTACTTCTTTATCAGAGTTGTCAAGTGCTGCTGCTTTTCAGGGGTCACACATTTCATCTCCAGCAACAACAACCACTAACACTGGTAATGCCACAGCAGAGGAACCTACTACAACCCAAACGACAAGCCATGCATCCACCACCATAGAAAAGCCATTAGCTCGTGTTCCTCAAATCGAAGATTGGAAACAACGTGCTCATGAAGCAATATGGGCTACCAATTCATATCAACGAAAAGGACGACGCTGCCGTTTCTCAAGTAACCAAGTTACTGATGACAATGAAACAACAACAACATCAAGCCATCATGATGATGATACCTACGATGAGGTATCCAGTTTACAAAGTAGCTCCTCGCAGTCAACATCGGCAAAGAAACGACGCGTTATTACAGGATACAGTGTCACGTGCGAGCAATGCAATATCCATTTCACGCGAGATCGTGATCTTAGACGCCACAACTTGTCCAAACATGTGCGACAACGATATGTCTGTGATCACTGCTCTACTTCATTCACCCGAAATGATAGCAAAGTAAGGCATGAACGTAAATGTGCAGCGAAAAGGAAACGGGATCGACGTGATGATGATCTCCGGTCATGATGATATGTAAAACCATTCACCGCCCATTGTAAGATAATACACAACCACCGTCATCGGCAACAACTTGCCCATACATATATATACATACGCACCCAAAACCCAGCAACTTGCAAATATGTCGTTTCTACCGCATCCACCTTGTATGGCCCTCTTCCCTTTTCCAGTCTTTTATATCATAGCTGGTTTCTATGATTTTCTTATGCAAGCTCACAATAAAGCTTAATATTGTCGTCGTTTATGTAATTGTACTACTATCATGTTGGCCATTGAGCCTTCTCTTGCCTTCCAATATAAGCACCAGCTAACAACAACCAACATGCCATCCGAAAAGCAAGGAGGAGCCTAATTCATTGACGTAAATCTTTGCTGCATGGATTGGATTAGGATGATGGGTTGAATCCACTGCTACCATGATGCATTGATAAAGACATCAACAATGCTCGACTCTCGGTGAGCGACATGCGTATTATATGGAACGATCCAGAACCAATGATGATTGGCGTGAGAGAAAGAAAAGGATGGAATCATGTGTGTTGCAGGATATCACTCACCTCTTTACTAATATGTCCAAAGAAAGAGGGCAGTAGGAAAGGGATACGGGAAAATGCACATTCCGAGGAATATATGCATCATTACACAATAGCCCGTCATTGAAAGAGGATCCAACGGAATGGACAAGTGGGGCTATGCATGGAAAAATATAGTTCCCTTATCAAGCCTCATCCACATGTAAATTCCCACCACATGGCATCCATCATAGTCTAGCATACAACATGGGTTGATTACTACTTTTACATGGACGGGCACATGGTGACATAAGATAAGGGATACGTTTACGACTTTTTTTTTAATGTGCGTGCACCAGCCCTGTATACATTGAAATGTGTGTTTAATGCACGCGTGGCGAAGTAAGTGTAACGAACGACAAGGATAGTGTAGCACAAACGAGCACACGCGGCGCTCGATTGCGGCGCCCATCAGCAATGCGGATTGGCTTGACTCTATTGGATGACGGCTTTGGCTGCTGGTGCACGGCCATGGGACCCTTTCCTTGCTTTCTTTTTTGCGTGTGCCTGTGTTTTCTTTGAATCGATCGCGTGGTAATTTCTGTTTATCCTTTATATCACAGCGTTTTATTTTCTTTCTAAACTTTTCTTTCTTTTTGCATGCTTAAAACGGTACATGTATTTGTGTGGATGTGAGTGTGTGAGTGTGGAGTAGAAAAATAGGCATGTGCCAAGGAAGCGGCGCGGAATCATCGCCAAAACGGGTCACCTCGACCAAGCATAACGTTATGTTTACTGGATGAAGCGTATGATAGATGTTTGAAGACCACAAGACAACCTGTGACAACACATCAAGACCCTGAAACTATACCAATCTCTTGCTAGCTCCCTCTTTCCTCTTCTCTATTTACTCCATGCATCCGTCACGTAAAAAGTGCCACCCGTTATAAACAAAGTTGATATACCATGTGGATATGTTGTTGGGGTTTGCTATCAGATGGGGGGCGTTGTTGTGTGCATGATGTAGGTGGGCGTTGCAACAACGTTAGCATAATTGCCTTAATTCCTCATCACCTCGGCAAACAAAAGAGGCTCGTTTACAAGATGGCTTATAAATAACGAACCATTGTGTTGGACCAGCATATGGGCTGACGTGGGACAGCGGTGTTGCTTGTAAAAGTTGTCCCTGATATCCAAGATGTATAAGCAAACATATTATTCCTCCAAGCCATGTCGACTCTTCTCACACACACTTTTTTTTTCAAAAGAGCGATATATTTCCATCTTTATCGTATATCCACACATGCTTGCCTTCCCAATTTCCACTATCAACCGCGGTTCCTGCGCCGCATCCAAATGACAGGGTGGGTAGATTTGTATGGGTACACATGGCCATGTGTTCCCTGAAGCGAAATGGGAGATGGAGTATATGGTGCAAAAAGAAAAAAAGATGGCCACCCGCCCGATTGGTTATTTCGTGCAACATCGCTGCGGCGTCATGTGGCGCGGCGGCAACCTCCTACACAGTAACTTCTTAATAGAGCTCAGCCTGTCTTTCATCCTAAATTTATATACTAATTGTGTATTGTGCAACTGATGCTTGGTGCCGCTTTCTCTTTCCCTTTTGAAAGAGATCGATTACATGGACGAGGTACATTGAAACAACCCCATGCATCCACACACCTTCACTGCAATGAAAGAAAAACAAGTACAAGGCTTGCAATAGCAACAAGGCGATCCATTGATGCCAGCATTGTCTTTTGTATTTCGTTTTCTCTCTCATGCAAAGGTGTCAATAGATTTTTGCTGCGTCGTATCATTTTTTTCACTGATATATAAACACTAGAGCTTGCCTTTGTGTTTCTTTTTCTCTTTTAAAGCCGCCTCAACATCATGATGTCGTATCATCAAGAGCACCATGACCATCACCATCAATACAGCAACAATGATCCTTCTCTTTTGATGGGGGCATCACGGCATTTGCTACCACCACCTAAGATTACCAACCGTAATGATCCCCAGCTTTATCGATGCAGCCCTGCCATGACGACACCTTCGCCTACCGCTTCATCTTTTTCCCCTATGCATACCAACATGTTGCCAACCATTAAAAGCGCTTTCACCGATGAGCCCACCCCATTGTATGGCACATCACCTCTTAAAGCGGAAGGTGGTAGTGGCGATGGGTTGAATAGGATGATGCCACATCATCATTTAATAGCACGGAGCAGTATCAGCAGCAGTGGATGCAGCAGTGTGGCATCTTCATCACCGACGACGACGACGACGACATCATCACCAATATTGACAACGTCAAGGAGTAGCAGCAGTAGCAGTGATAACAACCATGAAAAATTGATCACACTTGCCAAAAGGAGAGCAAGGGAGTACGATATTCACCAAGAGCAATCACGGATGCGTATATGGATTCAACGTGATAATGATCATCCTACTACTACCACAACAACATTACCACCACCACCATTACCGACTTCTTTGCATTCGATAAAGCATCATCATGATAAAAGTCTTACCTTGAATGATTGTGGGACATTGATGACGACGAGTACCACCTCTGCTGGTACTGGTAATACTGGAAACGCCAGCCACCCATGTCCTCAATGCACACATCGATTTAGACGGCGACGCGATTTGATGCGACATTTGCATTCGGTGCATTCACGACGTAAGCAATATAATTGTCCTTTATGTTGCAGCACTTTTACTAGACGTGATTCATTGAAAAGACATGCTCGGCTTGCATGTCGTGCTACGCTTGCTTCTTCTCGTCCACAATCACCCACATCACAACCATCATCTCTCCCTTCACCACCATCTACTTCACCTACCCTGGATAATAACGACACCTCCCCTCATCATCATGCACTTTCATCGCCTTCTTCCTCCACAGCTGCTCATCATGGCAGCATCTTTTAATAATCCTCCTATGATGTAGATAATGTTTAAAAAAAGACTTTTTTCTCTTGCTTTACTAACCCTCCCCTTTTTTTTCTCTTTTCATTGTACTTGTATGCCATCTTAAAAACCCATTCCCATCATCATCTCTTTGTATGTATGCTCATTCTTTCCCATATAAAAGAAATCCATGACTCTTTTTTTTTTTCCAATGTAAGCAATGGTGGCGGTGTCTATGTGTGTGTCTGCTTGAAAGCATTCAGCATCACCACGTGCGTTGTGTGTTGTTGTCTCTCTCTCTCTCTCTTTCTACCTCCTCCATACTACATGCACATATAAACCATGGTCCTGCCATCGCTTTCAGATCTGCTCATTGGTGGTGTTGCCGTGACGCTTAACTATGCAGCAACCTTCTATCTTCCATCGACGCGACTTTTGCGGGATCCTTTAGAAACACTAAGCGTTGCCATTCCTGTGCTACTCGTTGGGCATGTAGTCATCATGATGGCCACATTGTTATATATAAAGCAGTGCACGTTACGAGCTACTATGGTAACTATCATATACAGCGTTCTTGAAGGATGCTGGATAGCTTAGTGAATATGAGTAGACTTCGGTTGGATATGCACTGGTTGTCACAGCCATTGGTACAGGTGTCTTGCACGGATTGATTGTTTTATTCGGTGCCTCTCTTATTGAGTAAGGAGATTTCAGAGTGTGGTAGGCAAAAGTGATAAAAGACTGACGAGCGATGATAGGAAATTCAATCATACACTTGCATTTGCTACGTATTTGGCTATCATTGCTTTCATTCCAAGTTTTACTGCATTGGCACCTTCTGATACGAGTATCTGGATCAAGACATTTGCACAACACAGGTAAAGTTTTTCTCTCTATCAGGTGAATTCATCTCATCATCAAACTTTATCCTTGTAGCCCAAGCACATGTGCCGAGATATTTGCCTATTCACAAACCATTTGCACATTGTCGGGAGCATGGATTGGTGCCATCGTATTACCATTGGATTGGGAAAGGGATTGGCAGGTAAGAAAAGAACTTGAAAGAACAATGGGGTTGGTTGCATCACGAGATAACACGTGTGATTTAGGCATGGCCGATTTCATGCGTCATTTCGACGTATCTTGGACATGCGGTGGGTGTCGTTGCAGCATTCGGATGGGCCTCTTTCAAATATGTATTTAGCAAGAAGAAGAGTGAATAAAGTGAGGATGTCTCTATACATAGTCGGGACCAAAATTTCGCGAGTGATGATTGCATTAGAGAAGGTTACTCAAGATGATTTGAACAAGGGGAACTTCTTGAAGTCAAGATGTAATGCCAAGATTCAAGTGATACGAAGATGTTGTGTTATGCTGCTGTAAAGCGATTCCCGGGCTAGTGAAATCCCAGACACACAGATGTGCAGCTTGAAAGGTCAACTTGTTTCTCTTTTTTTTTTTTTTCTCGTTCGCTCTCTTCCCTTCATATCCTTTCTCTTTCTCTCTTCCCTTCTCTTTGAAACGTTTCTTTATACACACAATGAGGAGACGACAAACGACCGCTGCACCTGAACAATCGCATGGACAAGAGACAGCCAAGCTAACGACTGCTCATGAGTTGCACAGTGGTGATCGCAGCACGTCTGATTCAGCGCTTCAAGATCTACGTCAACAAGGGGATAAAGTGTTGCGACGACACGAGAGCAGCAGCGAGTTACCCGAAGATATCTTGGCTGATAGTCAGTTATACAAGACAGATACACGACCTTTTTGGAAGCGTAAACGGTTTCACTTTATTGTTGGTGTCTCTGTGGGTGCGTTGGCCATGTTAGGCGCCGCTTCCACGACCCCGACCGCTCAGACTCACTTTAACGAATTACAAACGTATCTCGCTTTGCAATTGGCTGATCTCGATCTGGGAGGTGCAACCGATATTGTCGATGAACTCTTTGGCAATGTTACCACGTACCTGAAACCATCTCCTACAAGCGATATTCCATTCATGCCCGCTCTATCGCTCAAGTAGGTTCCTCTTATCATCCTCATTCAAGAAATCAAAACGACTCATCATTATCATGGTAGAGAGGAGATGCAACTTGAGCCCCATTTCCCAGTCGTCTTAATCCCAGGCATCATCTCATCGGGTCTTGAAAGCTGGGGCACATCCGAAAAGAGTCAAAAATACTTTCGAAAACGCATGTGGGGCACAACCAGTAAAGTATAATTCAATGTTGTTGAATGGTATTTGTTGTTGTATTAAACCTTGTGTACTACTATAGCCATGTTTCGATCGGTGCTACTGGATAAGGAAAGTTGGACACAGCATGTCAAATTGGACCCCGTAACTGGTTTGGATCCACCTGGTGTCAAGATCAGAGCAGCTCAAGGTAGGTGATGATGAGGATGATGGTGGTGGATAGCGTTAACATTTCTTTTTCTTGATATGATCAGGTCTCGATGCAGCTGACTACTTTGTCACAGGGTAAGTGAAAAGGATCAATGCATACACACAAAGAGACTTATCTGGGAAACATGCAGCTACTGGGTATGGGCAAGAATCATTGAAAACTTGGCGGCTATCGGATACGACACCAACAATATGCATCTTGCAAGCTATGATTGGAGACTCTCATTTTCGAATCTGGAGGTCAGAGACAAGTACTTTACCAAGCTCAAGGCTACCATCGAGACCTCCAAATTGACACATGGACGCAAAACAGTGATTATTTCACATTCTATGGGTAAGTTGGATGGATCTGAAAGATGGAGATGGATGGGGCCCTTAATATCGTTTTATGATTACAGGCTCGGTTCTATTTCCCTATTTCTTAAAGTGGGTTGAAAGTCCATTGGGTGCCAATGCAGGAAGTACGTGGACTGAAGAGCATATTGAATCCTTTGTGAATATCGCTGGACCCATGATGGGTGTACCAAAGGCTATCACAGCCATGTTATCAGGCAAGTGGATTGGAGAGAGAGGAAACAAAGTGTTGAAGGCTGACTCTTGGATTGCATCCTTCAGGCGAAACACGTGACACAATGGCTCTTGGTAGCTTTGGTGCCTATCTTTTGGAAAAGTTCTTTTCACGACGTGAGCGATCCTCTCTTATGCGCTCATGGGCTGGTGGTGCATCCATGTTACCCAAAGGAGGTGATTTAATTTGGGGTACAGCTGAATCTTCCCCTGATGATCCCATCCATGGTCTCCAAGGTCGTCCCTCTTATGGAAGTTTGTTGACATTTGCTGGTACCGACAACGCCAATGAGAGCAATGAAATCAACCGTGAAAAGTTTTCAGCATCTTCATCCATCGACTTGCTACATGAAAACACACCTGAGGAATTCCATACCATGTTGCGCACCAATTATTCATTTGGCATCACCACATCCAAGGCACAATTGAAACGCAATGATCATGATCCAACAAAGTGGAGTAATTCCATTGAATCTAAACTTCCGAATGGTAAGTACAATAATCCAAGGAAACGGAGGGATTTCATCACTGACGCTGTTTTATGTATGTAGCTCCCAGCATGAAAATTTACTGCATGTATGGGGTTGGCCTTCCAACTGAACGAAGCTACTATTACGCCAGATCATCTCAAGCACAGGGCGCTGTATGCGAGGAAAATGATACCTCTTGTCATGAAGTAGGCGATGATGCGTATGATAAGGCACGTGATCTGGCAGAATCGTTATCAAGCACAGCTATGGATATCTTGCAACCACCCGAATTGGTAATGTCTTTTGAGAGGAAAATGTAAAAGGGGGCTTGTAACTTATGCAGCATTATAGTACATTGATCCTACAGCACATGATCCAGATAATGGGGTTGAGACCGGCGTACGATTTTCTGATGGGTAAGAGGACAAAGATACATATATGATGGTAGTATATCTCATACAAGGGTTATCCAAAAGTGATGGCACGGTGCCTATCCTTTCATTAGGTTATATGTGTGCACCATCCGGTGGTTGGAGAAAGCATGCCGACTTGTATAACCCTGGACATAGCCCTGTTGTATTAAGGGAATACATGAATGAAGAAAGCGAAAGTCGACTCGATGTACGTGGTGGACGGAAAGCCGGTGATCACGTGGATATTCTAGGCAATTGGGATCTCATGGTAAGAAAAAGATCTATCCCTTGGAAATGGAACGTAACTAAAGAGGGTGGTTCATTTTCTAGACTGATATATTACAGATTGTATCGAACAAAGGCAACAATGTCACCGAGCGCATATTGTCTGACATTGAACGATATGCTTCCAATATCCCACTCTCTCCATCATCTTAATCCTGCTCTTACGTATCTATACCTCTCTAATTGTTTGTATAAATGGTCATTGGCATTGTGCTGTTGTGAAAAAGTATGTAATTATCCGCAATAAGAAAAAAAAGAGCTAGCAGCAACTATTTTACATGAAGAAGGATTTCAAATATCCAAAGAATGAACGTGAAGTTGGGGGCACTGGATCATTGTCTTGTTGAGTTGCAGTGGAGGTGGAGGTGGAGGAGGTGGTGGCTGTTGGAGATTCATGTCGTCGTCGTTTTGATTCTGGTGGTGAGGATTCAATTGATAATTGTTGCACTGTGAAATCCTTATTGTTGTTGCCCTCACTTCTTGTGCGCTTCATAGGTTGATTCGTGGTGGTAGTACTAGTGTTCTTGTGCTTCACAGTGAGTATATTGACGGGCTGATCAGTGGGAGTGGTAGTAGTAGTATCCTTTCGCTTCACAGTGAGTGTGTTGACGGGCTGATCAGTGGGAGTGGTAGTAGTAGTATCCTTTCGCTTCACAGTGAGTGTGTTGACGGGCTGATCAGTGGGAGTGGTAGTAGTAGTATCCTTTCGCTTCACAGTGAGTGTGTTGACGGGCTGATCAGTGGGAGTGGTAGTAGTAGTATCCTTTCGCTTCACAGTGAGTGTGTTGACGGGCTGATCAGTGGGAGTGGTAGTAGTAGTATCCTTTCGCTTCACAGTGAGTGTGTTGACGGGCTGATCAGTGGGAGTGGTAGTAGTAGTATCCTTTCGCTTCACAGTGAGTGTGTTGACGGGCTGATCAGTGGGAGTGGTAGTAGTAGTATCCTTTCGCTTCACAGTGAGTGTGTTGACGGGCTGATCAGTGGGAGTGGTAGTAGTAGTATCCTTTCGCTTCACAGTGAGTGTGTTGACGGGCTGATCAGCGGTGGTGGTATTATCCTTTCGCTTCACAGTGAGCGTGTTGATAGGTGTTGCAGAAGAGTTGATGCGTTTGATCATGTTTGAAGACAATGTATTCACTTGTGGTGCTGTTGTAGTTGTCGTTGACGATGCTGCCTGAATGGCAGGTCCAGTTGTTGTGATTGTAATTGGCTCAGGGAGGCCAAGGCTTTTCCATTTGTCGCATAACTTTGATGTAGCTTTTATAACGGCTTGATTGTTCTTGAAGGAGGTCTGCATCAAAAAATTCCAAAACACCGTAAAGATATCAGGATCTCGATATAACTCAGACGAGGATGATGATGTATCAGTGCCATTGGTGTCGTTGCTATCACCCAAAGCAGGTAGATGGATACCAAGGAGACCAGCAAAATGATTCGCTCCGCATTCTTCAGTGAATTCGAGTAATTGTGACAGAGCAGCCACGGTCATTTCATTGTCGCCGTCGTGATCTTTGAGAACGCGTGCCTTGACATCATCCGAGAAACGAGGAATCACATCGACTGCACGTGCGTTGGGATCGAAAGGAAAGCCGTATATCCAATTGGGGTCAGGAGAACAATTGACTTGTCGTTCCAACATGCTCACATTGTCAACACCAGGCACATACCACCATGCAATGCCATTCTTGTTATCCTGATTGGATGATTGCGCAGTCTATGTATGATAAATTAGTATGATCCCATCACTACGCTTTCATTCACTCACCTGTAGACATCGTGTTAATACACCTCGCCACCATCGAATCAAGCCACGATCATCCAGTACGCGTTTATCTCGATTTTCTGCTGATAGATGAAACAGATATTGTGGTTGTGATCGAGCAAAGACATAGACCGAACATGGTGCAACCGATGCAAGATAAGCTTCCAGTAAACGACGTGTCACATTGCCTCGTTGATTCGAAAATGCACCGGTTGTATCCACTTTGGCAATATACACCACACGTTCCTTGGTCTCCTTGTCTTTCAGTGTATATTCATCCACTTCCAATCCACAAACAAATGAATCGCGTCTATCGTCCTCAAGTCTCGCAAGTATAAGTCGTTGAACGTGTGTCGCTGGTTCACGGTTGACATAGAGTTGGTGCTTGCCGGGCTGACATGCAACTTGGTGAACGTGAACTTTGAAACCACCGGGTAATCCCTCAAGAGAATCTTGCAATCGTTGTTCAAAAGTCATGGCTGTCAGAAAACAATGACAAGGAGAGTGACCGATGCGGGAAGCGACGGGAACGAAAAAAAGAAAGGTGCAACAAAGAGGTGTGTGTGAGAGTTCCGACCCAGTAGCTTTTTTATCTCTCCTCCTCCTCATTCACTCACATACACACAATGTCACCAGTAACTCGACGACAGAAACGGCACAATCGCGTCAATTATGCAGAGAGTGAAAGCGATCACAGCGATTCAGAGTTTGATAGCACTAGTAGCAGCAGCAGCGACATGTCAGAGGACGAAGCAGTGACAAAAAAGACACCTACACGATCGAATCAGTGGGCAGAACTACAACGAGCCAGAGCACAACAACGAAGAAGTCAATGGAAGGCAGCAGTGAACAAAAGGAAAAAGCCAACGATAGCACCACGAAGTATCAAGCGGTAATAGTAGAAAGGATATATCTAATAGCAAAAGAAGCTTATATTTGACATAGGCTTAATACAACAGCCATTACTCCTTTACAACGACGAACGCAAGATCGATTAGCAGCATCCACACCATATGAGATTGCACGTGAACGATTACATGTATCTGCAGTACCAGATTCACTACCATGTCGCGAAGACGAGTTTGCCGATATTATGGGATTCGTGGAAGGTGCTGTCGAATCAGGCACAGGCACATGTATTTGTATGTTGTATACTATACACACTTGTGGAATGCATTCTTACATAGAGTATCTTTGTGTAGATGTCGCCGGTGTACCTGGTACTGGTAAAACTGCCACTGTGCATGAAGTTATCCGACATTTACAATACAGAGTTGAGCAAAAGGTAGTGTGATCTAAGATGCATCTATGTATTTAGCGACTCAATCTCCTTGATAGGAACTACCAGCATTTAACTTTGTGGAAATCAATGGCATGAAGGTGACGGATCCGAATCAGGCGTACAGCATCTTGTGGCAATCTCTCAACAAAGCTGACAACAATCGCCGTGTCACGTCCCACCATGCACTCGATCTACTGGAGGCCAAATTCAGCACTGAGAAACCTGATGATATGACAACGTAAGCAAAAGTCAACTATGAACGTCTCTATATATATTTTACTGATATGCCATGCCAGTGTGGTGTTGATGGATGAATTGGATTTATTGGTGACCAAAAAGCAGACCGTCATGTACAACTTTTTCGAATGGCCGAATCGACCCAATTCCAAGCTTGTGGTAGTAGCCATCGCCAATACCATGGATTTACCGGAACGCATATTGACCAATAAGGTATCCAGTCGATTAGGTAAGGAACAAAAGAGAAATACCACCCTTTTAGCCGACTTACATATATTCTCTATACCAGGTTTGACGCGAATCAACTTTGAACCCTACACACATCGGCAATTATATCAAATTGTGGATTCTCGTCTGGAAGGAGTGGATGCATTCGAAACGGAAGCTGTGGAGTTTGCCGCACGCAAAGTGAGTGCTGTAAGCGGTGATGCAAGACGTGCACTGGATATATGTCGACGCGCTGTGGAAATTGTTGAAGCACAACACAATGCAACCACAAAGCCATCATCAACATCGTTATCAACCACCAATCAAGTTACACGTGTTACCATCCCAACGATCAATCAAGCTATCAAAGAAATGCTTCAATCACCCTTTGTGGCGTCTGTACAATCCTATGCCCTTCATCAAAAGTTATTCTTGGTATCCGTCATGCACAGTATACGGCAATCGGGTCTCGGTGAAGTGAGATTCAGCGATGTGGCCATGTACCATATTCGAGCTTGCACTTGGAGCAATATTGAACCACCCACCATGAGTGATTTGATGCAAGTATGCCAGTCGCTGGGTCAGGCTCGTGCATTGGTGATCGAGGATGGCAGGACCGATTTGATGATGCGTATCTCTCTCAACATTGCCACAGAAGATATCAAGATGGGATGCAAGGATGATAGACTTATCACACGACTATTAGTGAATGCATGATCATAATAAAACTCAAGGACATTTAAAACAATATTGCAAGGCAATCAGTTTGCGCATTTTTTTATTATTTACAGCAGTAAATGTTCCCTTTTAGGGGGTTTGCTCAAAAACAGGAAAACGAGAGGTTCGCCCTTAGATAATGCAATGATGCATGTTGGGAAAGTCGAGTTTGGTGTGTTTAAGCTTGGGGGCAGTCGCGGGACTAAACGAGCACACATATATATAAGAATCGTGTTCTTTGTCATCAATAAATGAAATGATACTTACAATGTGACCAGGTTGTTGGCAGTTGTAGCAAAGCTTCTCTTGTTGGGGTTGATCGCACTCACGAGAGATATGGCCAAAGCTCTATTATATAACATGAATAAACCCCATCCATGTAAAAATCCTTAATCCAACCAAATACTTACACCGCAGTTGTAGCACTTTTGACCGGATTGACCAGAGGGGCACCTATGGATGGATACATATGCGTGAGATAACTTGGAAATGCAAGTGCTGCATTTTGTTTATATCGATTCTTACTCGCGGCTAATGTGGCCAGAACCACCGCAGTTATAGCAAGTCTTGCCACCAAATGAGCGACCACCACCGAAGCTGTTGCCACCTTCAGGGCAGTTGCGAGAGATGTGACCACTCTTGCCGCACTAAAATACAAGTCAGGAAACATCATCCTTATAACCCACTATAAAAATGCTTACGTTGTAGCAGGCAGGACCACTGGCATTGTCATCACCAGCTTCGGGGCAATCACGGGACTATCATATTCTATATCAGAAAAATGTGCCACATGGGATACACGAAAAGACGCGTATGACACTTACCAAATGGCCAGGTTGGTTGCACTTGTAGCAAAGTCTCTCAGCACGGGGCTCAGTGCTGCAATGAAAAAGATAGACGTGTTCATACTTTTTTTCGTTGAAACGGATATCATTGATTGCTTACCAGTCCTTGCTCATATGGCCTTCCTGGTTGCAGTTGTAGCTGAAAGAAAGAGTAGCAATTTAGTATCCCTGTATCGCCCCTGCTTCACAGCAACGATGCTAAGCTTGATTCTTTTCCCTCCCCGTTCCTCCTTTTTTCTTTGTCTCACTGCTTACCAAACGGATTGAGCCTTGGGGCAGTCCTTAGCCTGATGACCAACTGTAACATACAAAAGAAACAACACAATCAAAAATAAGATGACATGATTCATTTTGACGACTCCAAAAAAACAAACACGCCTCATCATCAGTTTATTGGTTTCTTGTTTTCACATTGCGTATGCAAAAGAACCATGCTCAAGTTAAGCATCAGAAACGCCACATCATCATCATCCATCTCAACTCTCTCTCTCTCTCTTTCCTAATGGCATAGCTAGAGAAGACACTGGAACAAGTCGCAGCAACCGGCAAGAGTGGATATAAAATAATGTGTGTAGTTTCCTTGGCATCCTAACGAGCGCACAATCCTGTATATATACACACGCACGGTGACGAACATCTCCTCTCACACACGCACGCACTCTCTCTCACTCCACAGATAAAGAAATAAACTACTTGCATTCACCGCACTTGTAGCAGCCACGACCGGGACGGAAAGACATGTTTTTTGTATAAAGAAAAGAAAAAGGGAGGGAAAGATTAAAACCAAAGCAAATGGGAGGCTTTTGTCTCAAATGAGAGAGAAAAAAATTTGACCAGCAGGGACCAATCAAAAACGCGCGCATTGGCCACAAGGTGCCCGTTTCCCTGCTACACGACCGTCATTGACCGTCTTCCTTTTCGTGTAAATGCTTATCCTGATTCATGCAGCAAAACCCAATCAATCACAGAAAAAAAAAAGAGAAACCATATATTTGGGAAAAGCAATGAATACAAAATATCGCTCTATATCATTACATGTGGTATGTAGGCAAAGAGCCCTAAAGCAGGGATAGGATAGGATAGGATAGAATATTAAGGCGTAGTATAAGGTACAGGTGATGATTATCGGGTTACAACGAGACGTTCCACAGGATACTTTTTGGCGAGCCAATCGTGGACAGGACCAAGAATAATCAAGCGTTCGTAAGCTAATGCAGCGACGACATAGCCCATAGCCATGCCCCAGATTTTCCAGCGGAAGTCCCTAGGGAAGACATTGTGTCCAAGAGGGGTGTTGTATTGTTCAATGTAGGTGGGAGGTGGTGTATAACCAATTTTCTCCAGCACGGCCGGCGTACCACAGTTGAAACGGAACAAGCAACCAAATCGGTTAGGATCAGCGAGCAAAAAGTAAGAAGCCATGATCATATACACGGTCCACAAAAAGATCAAGACATAGTTGCGATAGATGGGGCGTCTGAACTTGTAGCCAAAGCTGAACACCGCGGCATTGTTGATAAACATGAAAAGAGCCATGATCGTCAATAACTCCGGTTCGTAACCATCAGCGAGCAACCACCATTTCGATAAGTCAACTGCGTTGCTGTCAAATTCATTGCAACGGAACCAGTCTATCGATATAAAATATTAGTATGCATATACTACCCCACATGTATATATATATCCATCACTTACCCTGCTGGTAAAGGAACTTGATGGCGGTACATAAGAACAACCAGTTAAGAGCAACCAATCCAAGCGTAGATGCCATAGTTTGACCACCGAGTAAACGAGCAGTAGGACGTTGGGGTGCAAGTCGATCAGCAGCCTTGGATTGAGAAACAGCCCAAGTCAAGAGCACCGTGATAAATACGTCAATACCAATCCAGATATATTGCGACATACTGATCGAGAAATAAAAGGTGATCAACTTGACCATCATCATTTGTTGGCCATACACTATAAAGGATATATAATAAGTCGTTTGTCTCTACGCATTCTTGTCATGCTACTTACAAATGAGATACTTGTAACCAGTGAGCGAAGTGGTAAGAGCAGCACGGCCTTGTCTAATCAATTCAACACATGACTTGACGCTACGGATACTAGTGCTGAAAGGCGACACAATAGAGGCTTCGGCATCGGACATGGCAATACCAACATGGGCAGCACGCAAAGCACCACAGTCATTACCACCATCACCCGTCATAGCAGTGATACCACGTTCCATATGAAGTTGCACACATTGGACTTTGCCAGCAGGGGTCATACGAGCGAATACACGGATATCCAAAAGGTACTTGCGGATCATGTCATTGTCAACGAGCCATTGGAAAGCCTTGCCAGTAACAGCCAATTCAATAGGGGTGTGTTCCTTGTTCATCAAGTACTTGTCGGGATCCTCATCAGGGAAGGTTTCAGGCTCATCCACATCGGTCCATACAATACGGTTGTCCTTTTTATCAAGGTCACCAAGCAAAATACGTGAGTTGGGAAGGGCCATGCCACATTGACGAGCAATGAAGACACCAGTCAATGCAGTGTCACCAGTAATCATGATAGTGCGGGTATCACCAGCCTTGAGTTCAGCAATGTTCTCAGTGGTATCCTCCTTGAGTTGATTCTTGAAGATGATAAGACCTGCAAAGCGGATTTGCTCCTCCATTTGATCACGAGTCCAGTTGCGGAAAGCACTCATGCCACCGATTTCTTCCAAGTCGAGTTCACGATGAGCAAGAGACAAAACCTATAGAATACAATTAGCATCATCCTATTACCACTTGCAACCATGAATGATACTTACATAACAACCTTGACGAGCCAAGTTGGAAGTGGTCAAATCGTAATCGGCAGGAATGGATTCAGGCTGACACAAGTCCTTGATCTTTTCATAAGCACCCTTGACAAAGATATGGACCTTGTTGGTAAGAGGATCGAGAATAGCAACGGACATGGACATGCGGGCATGAACAAACTCAAAGCGCTTGAGCACGTGAATAGGTTCCTTGATATCGGCAGTGGATGGTGGCGTCAAGGTATCAACGGCATCTGCAATACCCTTCTTGTCCTCAAGAGTCCAGCCAGAAGAACGGAACATTTCAATGTCGACAGGGTTACCAATGAATTGGCCATTCAAGGTGGTGACAGCATGGCAGGTAGCAAGACCAATTTGCATCAAGCGAGGAACATCGGCGACCTTGTCATATTGTTGGCCAAATGAAGGAGCAACACTCTTGGTCTTGTCGCCAGCAGTAGAGTCTTGGAAATCGGCAATGGGTTGAGCACCAAAGAATTCCAGGCCTTCCTTGGTCAATGTACCGGTCTTGTCAAAGCAAAAGAGTTGCACTGTGATTGAAATAGGGTGAGTATGAATTTGTTTGTACACGTGACAAGAAGAAAAGAGCTTACCTTTGCCAGCCATCAAGATACGAGGGAGATCCACACAGTAAATCTTCTTATCACGAAGACGACCTGAAGCAACCGATTGACCGACAACAAGAGCCGCTGGAAGCAAAGGAGAGAGCAATTGACAAATACAAAACATGGCGTACAACCAAGCACCTAAGAAACAATGCATACATAGGTGAGTGATATCATTTAAACAAAAGAGTCCGGTTCTATACTTACTTGTGCCTGATGTATAAAAGTAGATAGCAAAGGCCAAGCAAATAGCACCGCAGATAAGCAAGATGAGAATAGTGATTCTGAGTTGTTGGTTGAAAATAAAGGAGACTGGAGAAGGGAAAAGAATCTTCTTGACAAGTTGACCCTTATCAGTGGCAGTACCAGTTTCAGTAGCAAGAGCAGTAACACGTTCACCTTCTTGAGTAGGTTGTGCTTGAGACATGGTGGTACCACAAAAGAGGGTGGAGATTTTACCAGAGCCAAGGCGGTTGTATACAGAGTTATCATCCGTACGCAAGGGGAATTTACGAATGGGCAAAGGCTCACCCGTTAAGGAACTTTCATCGGCCACGATATTGCCAGTGAGAATAACAGCATCACAAGGGGCTACTTGACCTTCCGCCACTTCAAATACATCGCCTGGCACAAGGTCAGCTGTAGACATCTCCTTCCATTGGCCATCACGCAAGATATTGACATTGTCGGTATATTCTGCCATCTTTTTGATACGACGTTCAGATCGAAGACGGATAAACACGTTGACCATGGCAGAGAGCAAAATGACAGCCGTATCAGAAATACCCACTTGCCCTATATAGAGTGTTGGTGAATCCATTCTTGACAAGCATAATGTTAAGGATGATGATGATACTTACAATAAGCAAAGTAGTAAAACAGCCAGAGCATGGTGAATTGATAAATGTAGAAAAAGTTGGAGAATTCACGCATAAAGGCCATAAAGACGTTGGGCACATAAACACTGATAAAGTTGGGACCAATCATTTCTTCACGACGAGCAGCTTCTTCAGTCGTAAGACCACCATTCAAACGAGCAAGCTCACCGCTCGTCTCACCAAGATCAAAAGAGTGGGGTTTGAATGTTTCAGTCTCAGGCTCATAGAGATAGCGAGTGCATTGGTAGACGAAATAGCGTGCACCAGTGGTAGTGGTGGCCATCTTGGAGGTGGAAACAACAACATCCAAACCAAGCAACTTGCAGCCAATATCTTGCATTTGGTTTACAATGTCAGTCAACCTGTCAGTCTGATCTTGAAGGAAAATAGTGGCTAATGCAAAAGAGTAATTAGAATTGGATACCATTGTTTGCATGTGTGAATACTTACGTGCTTGGTATCTTTCAATTTGCACATAGTGAGCATCGGCATACGAGCAACGAATACGGAAAAAGTTCATGAGACGATGCTTAAAGATAGCAATCGAACCAAACCAGAAGAAGAGGATGTACCACATGGCAATGAAAACCGAGCTTTGAACAATTTGACTGCCACGGAACATGAGGTACTCATCATAGTAATCCTTGGTCATCATAATCTCATAAGCGATCATGCCAATTGTTTGGACAATGAAAAGGCCAAAGCAAAGGAAGCCAACAGGGTCAGTCTTGTAACCTTTGATCACCATGTGGTCGTCTTCATCGCTGGATGCGTCTGATACGCTGTCCTTATCATTACCCTGTTTGGATGGTGCGGTTAGCAATCTCGTTATCCAATCATCATCATTGCAAACTCTTTTTACTTACCGAGCCCCCAGCTTGGTTAGCCTTTTTCTCATTGGTGCCGGAATGGATGGAATCCTTTTCAATGGAAGAGGGTACTTTTTCATTCATCTCAGCATGACGTTCAGCAGCTTTGGATAAGGCCACCATGTTGATCTATGTTGACTCTTGTCAATATATCATGTGGGGGTGACCAGTGCGCTTTCAAACTGTTATCTCCGCCCGCAAATTCCGCCCTTACCTTTTCGCGAAGACGTTTATACAACACCCAAAAGACAAGCATAGCAACGCAGGAGCCATAGAACGCATACAAGGCAATGAATGCTGGTTCATGATAGTTCAATTCACCATAGTCAGGTGTTGGGCATTCACCCCACATGACGTCTGCAGGGTTGGCCCCATCCCATGCAGGAGTTGAGGTCGACACACCGAGATCAAGGGCACAGGCTTCAGCACTTTGTTCAGACTTGTTGGTGGCAACAAAGTTTGGAATATCAACACGTTGCCCCTTCAAACAAGCATACACAGGAACTTGAATTTCAGGAGCACCAGGGCAAGCACAAGCTGATGTCAAACCAGCAGGGCATGAATCACGACACTGGCCATCAACACAATACGTTTGGCCTGCAGGGCAACTAGGGCGCACCGATTCAGGGCAATTAGCAATATCGCGTACACAAAGAGGCGAACAAGGATAAGCATTATAAGTTGGTAAAGAGCACTGGGTTCCGTTCAGATGTTGACCATTGACTTTTTTATAAATGTCAGTAACGAGCACAAGCATCACAAAGCCGTCAACGTATAATATTTATATTACCTGTATGCCATTTGGGTGTGGCCAGCACAGCGACTGGTAATGATATACAAAGGGCCAAGACCCAAACAAGTTTTGAAAATGGCGGTTTATTACCTGCCATCTTGTCAAGATAGATAGAAAAAGAGAAAGGAGTAAAAAAGACAATCAAAAAATCGCAGGAGGCACTGTGATTTGCTTTTAAGTATGGGGAAGTTTCATGTTACACAGAGCTCGGATCGCCTAGAGAAAGAGAAAGAGAGCCTGAGTTTTATTTTTTGATCGTTGCCTTGGCGCACCCGCCGCTCACACTTTTTGCAAATAACCTTTGCACACCAAAAAAATTTAAAGTGCACGCTTATGTTACAGTGCATGGTGTGTCCATATGGAGTGTATCGGAAAAGCTGGCTATGAAAGCCGACATTTCATGTTAGTGAGGGTCATTTTGCATATGAGAATAGGCTTATCGACATAATCCCATTACGTATTTCGAATCAATGACTTCCCTTGCTTTCCTTTTTCTTTTTGTCAGGTATATCAGGTGGGAACTTCTTTACTTTTACAGAATAAATCAAATCCAGCAGTCTATGACGCAGTGGCCAAGACATAGATGGAAAGTAGGTTTCACAACGTACCACTTGGAATCCGTTTTCTACCATTCTCTGAAGGAGCTGGTAAACTAGCTGTAACGATGTACAAAATAAGAGAGGTAATGACCGCATATGTAAAGTGAGCCTCTACCAACAACCCAAACACCTGGGTCGTCTTTTAGACGTCTTTGATCAAACGCTTCTTGTCCATACAATTCACGTTATTCTTGGTGTCACAAGTTTGCGGCATTGTCAAAAGTGAAATCGCGATTTGAAGGATGCCTGTGTGTGTGGCGTGTGTGTGTATGCATTATCAACAATGCTTACTTTACATAAACCATGGTCGTGATGATGGTTGCAAAACTTCCTCCCCCTCTTCCCCCCATCCCCGAAAATATCGGACATCGCCGTGGTAATGGGCAAACGCATGTTGTTTGCCATGTGCATGCACGGATGATTGTATCAACCCGTTTTCATCATGAGCCACGATATGATGGCTATGGCTTTTTTTGACCCTGAAGCTTAGTTGTCCTTATATATCAGGGCAAACCACGTTTACGACAGCTGTTACGTAAAATTCCAAACCCAAATGCTCATTCTCGTCAGGATATCTTATAGCGTTTTTATTGGCTAAACCCAGATGAGGATACGGCCATATGTATGACCAACACTTCTTTTGATGAACAAGCTATCTGGGCCGTATACTAATGGAGTAATAACGTTTACTGGTATATTCGAATCCCGAGTATGATCGATGCTGCTGCCATGCATGTTTCTCACACGCCACCTGATCATAATACTATTATATTTCAGGTTTCAGGTAGGCACCAATCAGAAAAATCACGTGAGAACGTTCTTGGATGTTAGTATATATGCTTTGTGATATGGAATGGATCATTGATTCATCGATTAAACGTATAGAAAATATCCAACAAGTCCGGCCAAATATATTCATTCTCCCCTTCAACACAAAAAGAAAACTTCTTTGAAAAGAGATATCAGTATTGAAAGACAGCTACGTTGCAGCAAACTGCGCTTGCTTCAGCTCTGTTGTTCTCCCCTGTTCCATATAGTAACTGCAAGCTGTTGGCGGTGGTGGCGATAACAGGGGATCCCGATCTTGGCCGTATGCAGCATGAATCGGTGATTGTCCCCGCTTAGTTGAAAGCTGTTCACACGACTTTTTCAAAGGCGGATCATTCCTTATTCTGTACAATCATTCTTCTTGCTGTTCCAGAACGCTATATGCATAAACAAATACTTTAAATAAATATAAAACATGATCACCCGATATCCATATTATCATGGAATACAACATCATACTTATATGCCATTGCATGGAGTTGACCGATGGCATAAAAAATGGTCACCTTTCAAGTCAACCACGATCTCAGGTGGTGATGATGGTGTCATTGCTTTGTCGGAGTATCCTTTTTGGGCTGGGGGCCAGCCGCACAGGCCGTATATGGTTGGTATGATGCAATATGTCGCTAATTCGCTGATAGGCAACAAATAGAGCGCGGTCATGTAATCTTTGCTATCGTGTGTCCGTTGAATGCTTTTGCTAATCCTTTTTGGTGCATATCATTGTCCCATGGCAACCAGTGAGATTGAATTCAACCGCATATTCTATGAGCTTCGCATCTTCCGATGAGTACTTTGTGGAGTAGTACAGCAAAAGTAAAATGGTTTCGGGTGCCTCAACCATATTGGGATTCTTAATGCCAAGCATATTTTCATCATCAGAGGACCTGGATATTGTAAAGCTATTGGGTCTCCGAGGATATGGAAAAGATCAGGCATTCTTTGGATCTACCATATAGAGAGATCGCCATAGCAGTCTTTGGGCTTATAGATAAATATCAAAATGCTGTTTTAATGAACAAATGAAGTATGCCACGAACAAGTAGTAGTACATATGTGTTATTAAAGGACAAAGGATGATATCGCATCCGCCATTACCAGATGACGACGTTTGCAGAATGTTGGAAAAGGTAAAAGTAAGGGAGGCAAATAAGAATACAATAAGAGATATATATATTCGTCTTGTAAGAGTAATTGAAGGAGAAGATAATCAATCCAGGATCAATTATCGAGTGACCACCAAACGGTTGACAGGGAACTTTTTTGCCAAGTATGTGTGTACAGGTCCCAAGACAACGAAACGTTCGTAAATCAAGGTTGTTGCCATGTTACCAACACAAAGACCCCACAAGCGCCAACGGAAGTCCCAAGGCATGATGTTGTGGCCGAGAGGTGAGTTGTATTGTTCAATGTAGGTTGGTGGAACAGGGTATCCAAGGTCTTCAAGCACTTGGGGAGTACCACAGTTGATACGGAACAAGCAGCCAAAGCGGTTGGGATCGGCAAGGGTCCAATACGAAACAATGGCGATATACAAGGCCCACAAGAAAAGCATAGGGTAGTTGCGGTAGATAGCACGTCTGAATTTGTAACCGAAACTGAAGACGGCGGCATTGTTGATAAACATGAACATGCCCACAATGGTCAAGAGTTCAGCCTCGTAGTTGTCAGCCAACAACCACCACTTTGAAAGATCAGAGGCATTGCTGTCAAATTCATTGCAACGGAACCAATCTACAAATAAAAAAACATACAATGTCAACAACCTATTCATTCATATGCGCTATGTATCTCAAAAACACTTTACCTTCTTGGTACAACATGTAGAATGCACAGCACAAGTAGATCCAGTTGATACCAACCAAGCCAAGAGTGGATGCCATGGTTTGAGGACCAAGCAAACGAGCAGTTGGACGTTGAGGTTCAAGCTTATCAGCAGCTCTGGATTGTGATACAGCCCAGGTCAAGAACACGGTAATGAAGACGTCAATAGCGATCCACACATATTGAGGCATGGTAACGGAGAAATAGAAAGTATAGATCTTCAGCATGACCATGACTTGACCATACACTATAAAACGATAAATTAATCATCTTGCGCTATATATGCGATATAAAAAGAATACTTACTGATAAGGTACTTGTAGCCAGTGAGCGAGGTAGCAAGTGCAGCACGGCCTTCTTTGAGCAATTCAACACATGACTTGACGCTACGAATGCTAGTGCTGAAAGGCGACACAATAGAGGCTTCGGCATCCGACATGGCAATACCAACATGGGCAGCACGCAAAGCACCACAGTCATTACCACCATCACCCGTCATAGCAGTGATACCACGTTCCATATGAAGTTGCACACATTGAACTTTGCCAGTAGGAGTCATACGAGCGAATACACGAATATCCAAAAGGTACTTGCGGATCATGTCATTGTCAACGAGCCATTGGAAAGCCTTGCCAGTGACAGCCAATTCAATAGGGGTGTGTTCCTTGTTCATCAAGTACTTGTCGGGATCCTCATCAGGGAAGGTTTCAGGCTCATCCACATCGGTCCATACAATACGGTTGCTCTTCTTATCAAGATCACCAAGCAAAATACGCGAGTTGGGAAGGGCCATGCCACATTGACGAGCAATGAAGACACCAGTCAATGCAGTGTCACCAGTAATCATGATAGTACGGGTATCACCACCCTTCAAGGCAGCAATGTTTTCAGTAGTATCCTCCTTGAGTTGATTCTTGAAGATGATAAGACCAGCGAAGCGGATTTGTTCTTCCATTTGATCACGGGACCAGTTGCGGAAAGCATTGATACCACCAATTTGCTCGAGATCAATTTCACGATGGGCAAGAGAAAGCACATAACAACCTTGGCGAGCCAAGTTGGAAGTTGTCAAGTCATAGTCAGCAGGAACAGACTCGGGCTCACACAAGTCCTTGATCTTTTCATAAGCACCCTTGACGAAAATGTGGACCTTGTTGGTGTATGTATCGAGAATGGCAACGGACATGGACATGCGAGCGTGAACAAATTCAAAGCGCTTGAGCACGTGAATAGGTTCCTTGATCTCAGCGGTGGAGGGTGGGGTCAAAGTATCAACAGCATCTTCCATGCCCTTCTTATCTTCAAGAGTCCAGCCAGAGGAACGGAACATTTCAATGTCAACAGGGTTACCAATGAATTGGCCATTCAAGGTGGTGACAGCATGGCAGGTAGCAAGACCAATTTGCATCAAGCGAGGAACGTCAGCAACCTTGGCAACATGTTCGCCAAATGTAGGAACCGATTTTGTGCCCTTTTCACTGGAAGAGAGGCTGCTCATATCAGCAATGGGTTGAGCACCAAAGAATTCCAAGCCTTCCTTAGTCAAAGTACCGGTCTTGTCAAAGCAGAATAATTGTACTAAAATATTGGGTGAGCATTCCATTGTGCACGTGATTACGATGACGTTTTTTTACGTACCTTTGCCAGCCATCAAGATACGAGGAAGATCAACACAGTAAATCTTTTTATCACGAAGACGACCTGAAGCAACCGATTGACCGACAACAAGAGCAGCTGGAAGCAAAGGAGAGAGCAATTGACCGATAGCAAACATGGCGTACAACCAAGCACTGGTGCCAGTAGCATACAACCAAATAGCAAGACCAAGACAAATGAGACCAAAGCAAAGGAGGATGAGAATGGTGATCTTGATTTGCTCATTGAAAATAAACGAGACAGGTGCAGGGAAAAGAATCTTCTTGACGAGTAAACCCTTATCGGTAGCAGTGCCAGTGTGAGTAGCAAGAGCAGTAACCTTTTCGCCTTCCTTTGTGGGTTGTGCCTGAGAAATGGTAGTGCCACAGAAGATGGTATGGATCTTGCCAGAGCCAACACGGCTGTAGAATGAATCATCATCGCTTCTAAGAGGGAACTTGCGAATAGGCAAAGGCTCACCAGTCAAGGAACTTTCATCAACAACAATGTTGCCACTGAGAATGACGGCATCACAAGGAGTGGTCTTCTTTTCAGCAACTTCGAATACATCACCAGGGACCAAATCAGCAGTGGACATTTCCTTCCATTGACCGTCACGCAAGATATTGACATTGTCAGTGAACTCGGCCATCTTTTTGATACGGCGTTCAGATCGAAGGCGAACAAACACCTTGACAAAAGCGGAAAGCAAAATGACAGCTGTGTCTGCAATACCGACTTGCCCTGTAAACAAATGCGTGTGTGTGAGTATTATATATGCTTTCATGCATGCGGATCCACTTACAGTATGCAAAGTAATAGAAGAGCCAAAGAATAGAGAATTGGTAAATGTAGAAAAAGACCGAGAATTCACGCAAGATAGCCATGGCGACGTTGGGGACATAGACATCGATAAAGTTGCGGCCAATGAGTTCTTCACGACGAGCAGCTTCCTCAGACCATAAACCACTGCCCAAGCGAGTAAAGCTGGCATTGGTGTCACCCAACTCGAAAGAGTGGGGCTTGAAGGATTCGGTCTCGTTGTCATAGACGTAGCGAGTACATTGGTAGACAAAGTAGCGTGCACCCGAGTTGGTGGATTTCATTTGAGAAGTAGTCACAACGACATCCATGCCCATCAACTTGCGGCCAAGGTTTTCCATATAGCGAACGATATCAGTGAGCTTGTCGGATTGATCCTGCAAGAAAATGAGAGCTATAAAATATTTTGCCGGTGTCAGTTGTGAAAATGAAAAGCCCCTCCAATAGAATCACACTCACGTGGCTGGTGCTTTTCGACTTGGACATAATCAGCTTCATGATAAGAGCAACGAATGCGGAAAAAGTTCATCAAACGAGGCTTGAAGATAGCAAGGCAAGAGAACCAGATAAAGAAAATGTACCACATGCCAATGAAGGTGGAGCTTTGGACAATCTGAGAGCCACGGAAAAGGAGGTATTCAAGATAGTAGTCCTTGACCATCATAATCATGTATGCGACCATGCCAATGGTTTGGACAATGTAAAGTGCAAAGCAGAAAACGCCAATGTAATCACGCTTGTAGGCCTTGATAAGCATATCATCATCGCCTTCGCTTGATTGATCGGAAACGCTATCATTGTCGTTACCCTATCAACGTAATATGATTATTAGCCATGAAGAAGATTTTTTTTCTGTCTTTGGGGGCGTGGGTATACTCACCGAATTGCCAGGTGCTTTCTTTTCATCCGAAGTATGAGAGGAGCTCTTGTCGTCATTGGAAGCCCGTTTCTTCTCGTTCAATCCGCCGTTGTCCCTGGCTCTCTTTGAAAGGGCGACCATGTTGATCTGGGCGTCAAAAGAGAAAAAATGAGACATTTGCTCATGTGACACACAATAGAAAAAAGAGAGTGTGGTGAACTAACCTTTTCACGCATGCGTTTGTACAAGGTCCAGAGGATAAGCATAGCAGCACAAGAGCCATAAAAGACGTATAAGGCAATGAAAGCGGGTTCATGAAAGTTCAATTCGCCATAGTCAGGTGTAGGGCATTCACCCCACATCATATCCGGTGGGTTGGCACCATCCCAAGGAGCGATCGAAGGTGATAGACCCATCTCCAAAGCACAAGCTTCAGCACTTTGAGCTGTCTTGTTAGTAGCAACAAAGTTGGGGATATCGGCACGAATTTCTTTACAAGCATAGACGGGAACAGTAATCGCAGGAGCACCAGGGCAAGCACATGCAGATTCCAAGTCGGAGGGACACGAATCACGGCACTGGCCATCAACACAGTAGGTCTGACCAGGTGGACATGTAGGGCGTACAGATTCAGGACAAGTAGCAATGTCACGCACACAAAGAGGTGAACAAGCATAAGCGTGGTATGTTGGAAGAGGACACTCGGTGCCGTTAGGAAATTGACCGTTGACTGCAAGTTAAATAAAAATGGGATGTAAATGAGAAAGGGTCATCAAGAGAAATTTCATTGTTGGGGGATGTACAGTAGAAAATAAGCTCATGACAACTGAATTCCCTCTGTACAATGACGATTTTTTTTTACTACGTACCTGTATTCCAGGCAGGTGAAGCATACACAGTGTAAGGTAATGACACAGCAGCAACAGCCAATAGGCTGAGCAATCGATTAAGAGTTAAACCACCTGATCCACCCATCATGCCAGATGAAGAGCGAAGTAGGAGGAGAGGAGGAGGAGGAGGGGAAAAAGGTGAAAAAGAGTAAAGAAATCGAAAGACAAGGAACAAACACAAGTTTTTGGGCGATCTGGCTTTAAGTATGGGGAAATGATCATGTTACATCAGGCTCGAGTTGCCATCCGTAGCCTGGGTTTCTCATCGCCTTGTTTTTCCATCGTTTGTCTTTCGATCAAACCACTGTGCTCTGTGCGTTTAGTTAAGATGCATGAATAACACAAGTGGATTTGTAGATTCGTCTGCATATAGACACACACATTAACTCTATTCAAATCATAAATTCGCTCGTCACACCCTTAATCGATCTCATCAACTTTTTCTTTGCCCTGACTTCTTTTACTGGCTTTCGGTTCATCATCGGTAAGGCGGTAAATGAGGATCCGTTAACAGAAAAATCAATCTCAGCAATGTATGACGGCATGCTAAACACTCATTTGGAAGGTGTATGTTGCATCTGTACGACGTTGCCTATTTCTCGTTTTCTGTGCTGAGACATCGTGTGCCATCCCCGCTCCAGAGAAACTGCGACCCAGAAAAAAAAACGTGCAGCTTGGGAAATCACCCTCAAAAGCATAGCCACATGTACCATGGGAAATCCCCCTCCTGTTCTATTACACCCTGTGAACATTAATGTTATTACGATAAGCTTCAATTGTACAATTGTATCATCATGCTAGACTATCAAAGGATCCATTTTGAGGCGCAGCCATTTACGAGTTTTGGGTAATAAGAGCTTGGAATTAAAGGGAAACATGGCGCATGACCATAACCCCACATAGAACTGCATAACAGTGCATTTGTTTTGTGGCAATGATGCATAAGAAGGAAAGATCATCTGGCTAGTGTTGCCAGCAGTTCAACAAGACCTCGGCGTACAATATATAAACGCTACTTTTTATTCTAAAAGGGAAAACTTATGTAACATGATACTTTTGGAAAGACAAAATGATATAGCCGATTCAGCGTTTGTACAGTCGTTCTATCCAGATAGAAGACGCCATGCATAAAATCGAAAAATGTGGGGTTTTGTAGTGTGGGGGTGAAGAGAGGAATGGGAAAAAAGTTACTCGTTCTTGTGTGTGATGCGATATATATGAAATGTTGGTGGTAGTAGTAATAGTTGTGGAATGTTGTGGCTGAGAGAAGAACGAGAAAGAACAAAGATATCGAATAGGCGTCGTAATTATCGCGTGATCTGGAGACGAGCAAGTGGGAACCTCTTTGCAAGATAAGTGTGCACAGGGCCCAAAACGATTATACGCTCGTATAGCAACGCAGTTGCCATGTTACCAACACAAAGACCCCAAAGACGCCAACGGAAGTCCCAAGGCATGATATTGTGACCCAGTGGGAGATTATAATCCTCGATATAGGTGGGCGGTACTGGGTATCCAAGTTCTTGAAGCACCTGTGGTGTACCACAGTTGAGACGGAACAAACATCCAAATCGATTAGGATCAGCGAGCGTCCAGTACGACACGATGGCGATGTACAAGGCCCACAAGAAAATCAATGGGTAGTTGCGATAAATCGGACGTCTGAACTTGTAGCCAAAGCTGAATACCGCGGCGTTGTTGATAAACATGAACATGCCCACCACAGTCAAAACCTCGGCCTCATAGTTGTCAGCAAGCAACCACCACTTTGAAATATCAACCGCGTTACTGTCAAATTCATTGCATCGAAACCATTCTAGAAGCCCAAAATAATTAGTATACAAAAAAATGTTTCATGTTTCACTGACACACAATCTTACCTTGCTTGTACAGCATATAGAATGCACAGCTCATATAGATCCAGTTGATCGAAACCAAACCGAGACAAGACGCCAAAGTTTGAGGTCCGAGTAATCGAGCTGTAGGACGACATGGTTCCAGCCTGTCGGCGGCCTTGGATTGCGAAACAGCCCAACTCAAGAATACCGTGATGAAGACATCAATAGCAATCCAGACATATTGAGACATGGTAATCGAAAAGTAAAAGGTAATAATCTTCATCATCACCATGACTTGACCATACACTATAGAATGAACAGCCTATTAGCTTTTGTTCCTCGAGTTTTTCCGATCCCACATTTCCCGACAACTTACAAATGAGATACTTGTAACCAGTGAGCGAAGTGGTAAGAGCAGCACGACCTTGTCTAATCAATTCAACACAGGACTTGACGCTACGGATACTAGTGCTGAAGGGCGACACGATAGAAGCTTCGGCATCGGACATGGCAATACCAACATGGGCTGTACGCAAAGCACCACAATCATTACCACCATCACCGGTCATGGCAGTGATACCACGTTCCATATGGAGCTGAACACAGAGAACCTTGCCAGTAGGTGTCATACGAGCGAATACACGGATATCCAAGAGGTACTTGCGGATCAAATCATTGTCAACGAGCCATTGGAACGCTTTGCCTGTAACAGCCAATTCGACAGGGGTATGCTCCTTGTTGTGCAAATACTCATCGGGGTTGACATCGGGGAATGTCTCCGGTTCATCCACATCAGCCCAAACGACACGGTTCGTCTTTTTGTCAAGATCACCAAGCAAAATACGCGAGTTGGGAAGAGCCATACCACATTGACGAGCAATAAAGACACCAGTCAATGCAGTGTCACCAGTAATCATGATTGTACGTGTATCACCAGACTTGAGTTCAGCAATGTTTTCAGTGGTATCCTCCTTGAGTTGATTCTTGAAGATGATGAGACCTGCAAAGCGGATTTGCTCCTCCATTTGATCGCGAGTCCAGTTACGGAAAGCCTTCATACCACCAATTTCTTCCAAATCGATCTCACGATGAGCAAGGGATAATACCTATAGAACACAATTAGCATCATCCTATTACCACTTGCAACCATGAATAATACTTACATAACAACCTTGACGAGCCAAGTTGGAAGTCATCGAATCGTAATCAGCAGGAATAGATTCAGGCTCACACAAATCCTTGATCTTTTCATAAGCACCCTTGACGAAGATGTGGACCTTGTTGGTGAGAGTATCAAGAATAGCAACGGACATGGACATGCGGGCGTGAACGAACTCAAAGCGCTTGAGCACGTGAATGGGTTCCTTGATATCGGATGTGGATGGTGGTGTCAAAGTATCAACGGCATCTTCAATACCCTTCTTGTCCTCAAGAGTCCAGCCAGAAGAACGGAACATTTCAATGTCGACAGGGTTACCAATGAATTGGCCATTCAAGGTGGTGACAGCATGGCAGGTAGCAAGACCAATTTGCAGCAAGCGAGGAACATCAGCAACGTTGTCCAACTTTTCACCAAATTGCGGCTTTTCAGGCTTCTTTTCAAAGTCGTTAATGGGTTGAGCACCAAAGAATTCGAGGCCTTCCTTGGTCAATGTACCGGTCTTGTCAAAGCAAAAGAGTTGCACTGTGGTTGAAATGCAGCCGTGGTAAGCATGAATTTGTTTGTACACGTGACAAGAAGAAAAGAGCTTACCTTTGCCGGCCATCAAGATACGAGGGAGATCCACACAGTAAATCTTCTTATCACGAAGACGACCTGAAGCAACTGATTGACCCACAACAAGAGCTGCTGGGAGCAAAGGAGAGAGCAATTGAGCAATAGCAAGCATACTATACATCCATGCACCTATAATAATATCCAAGGTCAGTTGCCATTTATCTTACACGATGTGGACAATGCATATCAATACTTACTGGTGCCGGTAGCATACAACCAGATGGCAAGACCAAGAGCAATAAGACCGTAGCAGAGAAGGATGATGATAGTGATCTTGATTTGTTCATTGAAAATAAACGAGACAGGTGCAGGGAAAAGGATCTTTTTGACCAATTGACCCTTGTCGGTACCAGTGCCAGTGTTCGTAGCAAGAGCAGTAACCTTTTCACCATCAAAAGTGGGTTGTGCTTGAGAAATGGTAGTACCACAGAAGATGGTATGAATCTTGCCAGAGCCAACACGACTGTAGAACGAATCATCATCGCTTCGAATAGGGAACTTGCGAATAGGCAAAGGCTCACCAGTCAAGGAACTTTCATCAACGACAATGTTGCCACTGAGAATGACGGCATCACAAGGAGTGGTCTTGTTTTCAGCAACCTCGAATACATCACCAGGGACCAAATCAGCAGTGGACATTTCCTTCCATTGGCCATCACGCAAGATATTGACATTGTCAGTGAACTCGGCCATCTTTTTGATACGGCGTTCAGATCTCAGCTTGACGAACACATTGATGACGGCGGAAAGCAAAATAACGGCGGTATCGGAAACACCGACGGTCCCTAAAGGAGTGTAGAAAATGGGATGAATACGATGCATATGCATAGGCATGATGTCAACTTACAGAAAGCAAAGTAATAAAAGATCCAAAGCACCGAGAATTGGTAAATGTAAAAGAAGGCAGAGAATTCTCTCAATACGGCCATAGGAATATTGGGAACGTAGACATTGATAAAGTTGAGACCGATGAGTTCTTCGCGACGAGAGGCTTCTTCTGTAGAGAGACCACCGTTCAATGCTGCCAAGCTTGCATTGGTGTCACCCAAGTCAAAATCATGGGGATTGAATGTTTCGGAATGGGGATCATAAACATAGCGGGTGCATTGGTACACAAAGTAGCGTACCCCAGTGTTGGTCGATTTCATCTGGGAAGTGGTAACGACAACATCCAGGCCAATAGCATGCGAGATAAGATTCTCAGCCCATCGCACCGTATCCATAAGCCTATCAGATTGATCTTGCGAAAAGATAATGGCTAAAATGAAACAAACACGTCAGTCACGGGGCCACCCT